>CM061921.1:209036158-209338267 GCA_031002005.1 Vandiemenella viatica | reverse complement strand
TCATAAACGTGAATTGTCGCAATGGCTCCGATGTATGCTGCCCTGTTACTTTAGTTTGTCATTGTCTCTGAAACAATGCTCATATTCAAAACCACAACAGTACATTTGACAACAAGCCGTTCTGCTACCAGTATAGCGTTTTAGTCGTTGCCCGCGCCAGTACCATTCTCAACCGTCAGTATCATCCCCAGTTCTTTCCAACGATTTCAGAATGAAAACATTTCCACTCAACATCAATTGCATATAAGAAAATTTTCAGACCAAGCACTATTAAGGACAATACTCAAGCCACCTTACGTCAATATGGCCTATTCACGAAGTATTGGTCATTTGGACGGAAAGAGCATAGTAACATCACCAACTGAGCATGGTGGGTGAGTGGTTAACGCTCTTGCCTCGCATTCGGGACGCCATTCGAATCCCAGTCTGGGCATCCAGAGCTAGATTTTCCATGGTTTCCCCAGATCACTCCAGGCGAATGCGGAGATGCATCCTTCAAAAGGTCATGCCCGAATTCCTATATATTCCTTGTCCCGCCTCTAATGACCTCGGCGTCGACGATGCGTAAATCCATCAGAAAAAAAACATAGTTGTCTTAAACCCGACCGAGTATGGAATCTCGGAATATGCTTTTCAACAAATTTGGTCCAAACCTGTTTCGAACCATACCAACAGCTTTTTAAATAGCAATAGCTCGGCTGTACACGACATGCCGACACAGTGTCAGTAGCCTATTTGACTATTTTTGGGATTTTATATATATATACACGATATTCACTCAGTTCCATTTTATTTCTCGAAAGTATTTATGTTACGTAAAATTCAAAGTTATAATTTAAAGCGTTTAAAAGTCCAGTCACGTGCCAGTAAGCCATCTCTCTAGATAAATGTCTTGTTTGTTTCTCTCCGCATTTCGATATTATATGTTGGAAATATGATTTATAAATAGTGTGTAGTACAACAGTGTACAACCATAAGAATAAAAACTCTCCAATAAACTGAAAGTGTTCCCACAATAACTGAAATTCTAATAAAAGTCACTGCAACTTGCTCGTATAACCCCAGATTATATTACGAATACTTGACATATCATTTACGTGAAGATCGTTTACACTGAAATTTCAGTCGGTTAAATGTAGTACTAAAATAAAGAAGTGACGTGTATACAATTAAAAAAATATGTAAACGCTAAAGTTTCTTCTAACGAGGAGAGAGATTTTTAGTGCGTACATCGGCATCTGAGAACGAAAAAGTCGGATATGTGGTATATGACTACTCTTACAATGCGCCCTGCTACCAATAGCCACTTGGCTAGTACGGTTAGCGTCCTTAGTTTTGGAATATGTTTTATTTGTTTTCTGTGTGTATGTTGTTTCTATACAAGTTGCTATTGGTAGCATCGCATATTCATTTTTCTTCTTAAATCCACCAAAACATGAATTTTTTTTTTTCTTGGAAGGCTTCACAAATTTTTAATAGTAAGGGTATTACAAATATTTGAAATATAAAAGAAAAAACTTCTTTACTTGCATACTGAAAATTACTAACACATTAAAAGTAATACCGTCTAAATAGACAAATTTATGTCAGAAAGGTAACGTTCAATTGTATCGTTACGAAATACTTCCATCAAAAGGAATTCAAAGGGTTCCGTAGCTTTTGCAAAATTACCGTGAAATTTCTACAGGTGATGTTGCTGTTAAAATAAATTCCATCGTTGACCGCAGTGCACCTGCCATAATAATCTCAGATATGTTTCAAAATTAAAAAGAGATAAAGAAAGATAATTTACAAACGTAAATGAAATAATCTTCTTCACTTCAAAAATAAAAAGAGTTGACAGTTATCAAAGGATATCTTTTCATAAAAGTTTTCTTGTATGACAAAATTTATGTTTCAAACGTTTGCATGACGCTTAGCAACCAAAATATTTTTGAATTCTTCAAATAAATTCTTCCGCTGATTTTTTTTTAATGATTCTGGAATAGAACAAAGAGAAACGAAAGAAAATGTGAACACGATAAAGGTATCCCATCCAAGGTTTCAAACAAGGGCCTTATCTTTATCCACGCAACTACCAGGACGCTTTGACTTAATTACTTCTCTACACGTTAATATTAAACACTCAAAATATCACTTTTTTGTGAGATGAATTAAAACGCAGTCGGTAAATAAGTTAACCAAAAACATCAATTTCTGAGACAAAAACATTTAGCATTTATTTATATTTTTTTAATATGAAATTAAGAAATATTTTCCATTATATGCACTAATTTAATTGTTGTGCCTACATGATACCTACATTATAACTTGCTTTTTTACTGTCAATATACCCTAAAACAATTAATTTAATTTATAGTTTTGGTCATTCTGATGAACGATTTCTGTTAATCACCAAGTTTCATTTTAAGTGTAGATGATTTTCAAATTGAAGTTGTTACATTTTTAAGCTCTGCAGAATAAAAGATGTTGTTTCTGTAGTAAGTCCAACAAATAAATCATCTATTTTCGATATTTTTCCGCTGTAGGCTTCAACAAAATTGTTCTCCATCTTGTATTCAAGAAGAAAACTCATTAATAACGAGAAAAAGCCAGTAACAAACAATAAAAATAGCTGACAACTTGGATAATAAGGAACACTTCTTTCACAGCACCAGCGTTTACAAGCACGTGACGTAACTAAAGTGACCAACAATCCTAGGGCGTTTTCCGTAACGTGACTAAAGGTAAAAAACGAATCTAATTTTAGTATGAATTATCCATAATTTCTATAAACATAAAAGTTAACTGTCTTTAGCATTTTCAATACAGTCAATAACGTATTGTCTGAGCATCGACCACTTCTGTAACCACCTCTCCTAAACCTGTAGTGCTGGAGTCAGGCAGGACGCGGGTTCTAATCCCTGTCTGTTTTCCCTGGTTTCCAAAAATCACTTCAGGTGAATGTAGGCGTCATTCGTTCAAAAGTCCGTGGCGAATTCCTTCCCGTACCTTGTTCCTATCCCTCTCCCACCTATGAGTTAACGATGTTATTGGGTTGTTGAGTACATTTGGTTCTGCCAGTCGTAGGAAGTGCACGCCATTTGAATCAGTGACTCATAGTGTGGGTACGGACAGAGAAATGACTCTATTGTATAGCGTTGCAAAGGAGGAACTGTCAATGTTTAAACATAAGAGGATCGAAGGAGAGACTACACTGTTTCTAAGGTTAGCTTCTTGCGTCAAAGTTTTATTTTAGCCATTCGAACATGGCCCCGAGTATCATTTGTCATCTGATTTACAATTTGATGGGGAACTTAGCAAGGGCTGTCGATAAACTGTGTGTCCATCACTTTTTTCCATTGACCGAGCACTGTGGACGAGCGGTAATGCTCGAACCTCGCAGTCGGAATGACGGGGATTCAAATCCCAGTCCGGTCATCTGGATTTTAGTTTTTTAATGATTTACGAAATCACTGATGATGAATGCCGAGATAGAACCTTCGAAAGGCCATAGCCTAACTTTATCCGGTCCTTGTATCACAATCCTCTTAACGTCTCTGATGCGTAAGGCCATGAGGGAAAAAACAAACAAAGAAGCCAGCCATTCCGTCTGAGAACCTGAATGCAAAAACATAGCACGGAGAGTGATGTAAATGTAGTAAATGTTCCCCATATTAGAACTTCTAATCATTTACATAATTCAGTGTAACAATTTTTCAGTCACTCGACGCGGCTTCATTACTCCCAGATATTCTCTTCTTATTTCACAGAAGCTTTTCTTGTCATAGTGGACCACATATTTGAAATTAACCTTCCTTTGAAAACACAAAACTTTGATACACACATCCTAACATCCCAAGTTTTAAGTGGTATAAGTACAAACATTTTGGCAGCTTCTTCACTTTCTTCTACTACACTTCTAGGTTTTACTTGTTAACAGAATTAAGGATATGTCATTTAATCTCAGGTATTGTTTAATGGATGGCACTACTCTCTGCCATATAATTAACTGGTGACAGAATCATGAGAACACTGTTACTGTCAAGGCTAGACCTAATATTGTAATCTTGCTTTTAGTATACGTAGAGGCCAGTTTAAATGGTTGTAAAATTCTGGAGAACTTCTTGAAACATCCAGCCTGCCGAAAGCTTGTATTCTCGTCGGAATCTTATGACTGGGGTTCGGATCTATAGGACAACTCATATTTTCTTCGTGATTCTTTTTGAGCTGTAATACTGAGTTAAACACTGATTGAATGTTCTGATTGCATTTTAATGTAATTTATACAGCATTTAAATACATATTCAGGACATTATCCTAGTTTTTGTCATGTTACAATAACATTTGTGGTCATATTTTAATGAAACATCTGGTATTTTTTTTAATAATACCGGGAATTCACTACAAGTTCTAGAGGAGAATGAGTTAAGATAATTATTCGTAGAACTGTACTCCTACTATAAATTGTAAGAAAGAAACAAAACTAATTTTCACTGAATTGGTAAGAATGCACCAGTCAAGAATTAAAGTTATACATTACTGTCACTCTCTAAACGTTAATGTTCCGCCCGCCTTTTAATCTCGGCAATGCAGCAGCAGCATGCCTGCGTTGATACGTGTCAATCAACGTTTCACTGTCACTAATACGTTTGAAAATAATTCCTGTCAGTGTGAAATCTGTGAAATCGTCAATTTATCAGCTGATTTTTTTTATTATTATTATATTTTTTTTGTTTGTTTGAAAGTGAGTTGTTATAATGTTACCTAAAGGAATTTGGAGAGGAGTATTTTAGTACAGATGGAAGTTATTTTCTGTAAACTATGTTAAATTAAAGTCACTTCAACCAATAAATTTAAAATTTAACTTGCCACTGGTGCAGTGAGTGCACGGTAATAAATAATGCTGTCTGTGTGACAGTGACACTACTAGATAACATAAATGATGTATAATTAAGCATGTTTTGATGTATATTAAATTTAAATATTTGTTCATACTTTGTCAGTTTAGGTCGTATTTACCCTTTTTTGGTCATATTTTCATGCATATTTCTCTATTTTTTTTTTTTTTGGTCACAAAGATCTGAACCCTACTCATGACATATGGAAACGTATTCCATGTTAGTGATCCACAGCTATACTCGGTATTTCACAAAACAGGAGGGAAGGAAGAATTCACATAAGCATCAGTGCGCCACCTTATTTCTCTAATATTTTCTCTTCTGTCACTGCGACCCCATTAAGGTTGGTGGAAGAAATCTTTCATCGCATTCGTAAATGAAAGTGGGTGAATGTATGTTCACCAATAAGCTCAAACAAAACCTACGTCGTCTATCTACCAAAGAATACCAGCACAATCTAGGAATCAATTCTGTGACGCTTTCTTGAGGAGTGTGGAAAGCATAACGAATCAAGCGGTTATTTTCTGTACTTTTTCTATATTGTCAATCATCTCTTTACGAAACAGATCCCAAGCAGCACAACAGCAGTCCAAATGAGATCAAACGAGAGTTTTGTATGTTATCTCTTTGTTTTTGCATAACGATTATTTAAAATTCGACCTATGAATCTCAGCCTAGAATTAGCTCTACCTACGACGGAATTAATGTAAAGGTCACCTTTCATGTTGCTCTGTACTGTTACATTCATATACTTGAGGATATCGACCATATTTATAACTGTACTATTTACTTTGAACTCCTCAACAAGTAGATATTTTTTTTTTTTTTTTTTTTTTTTTTTTTTTTTTTTTTTTTTTTTTAGTTATGCACAATGCCTTGCACTTTTAAAATTTAGTGTAAGTTGCCATTTGTCGCACCATCTCGAATTAACATCCAGAACGCACTGAATTTCTAAGCATTTGTCCCAACTTCCTTATAGTTGACTGCTTCATCAGCGAACAATCTCAAAAAGCTCTTTAAGTTGTCACCGAGATGTTTCATAAAAATTAAGAAAAGAAGTTGTCCTAGTACACTAGCTTGAGGCACTCCCGATGTAAGCCTTAGATCAGAAGAGACTTTTCCGTCAACAACGACAAACTGCGACCGACCTGTTGTAAAATCTCTCATCCATTCGCAAAGATAAATCCGATATACTGTACCCTCGATGTTTTGGTAAATGGCTGCTGTATGGCACAGAGTCAAAGGCTTTCTGAAATCCAAGAAAAGTTCATCAACTTTTTGCTTCAACAACTTTCAATACTTATGCATAAATGGGCCAACTGTGTTTGAAATTTCTTCACTTCCAAAATCCGTGTTGTTTTGGTGTAAGCAAATCATTTTCGTCCATAAAATTAATAATGTTCGAACATATAACATGCTCCTGAACTCTCCTACAAACAGATGTTATAGATATGAGTCAGTAGTTCCTAGGATCTCTTCGATCTCCTTTCTTGAAAATGGTAGCTACCGGCGCGATTTGCCAGACAGTAAGTACTTTTTTCTCTTCTAAGGATATTCCGAATAAATCAGACAGAAATGGTCCAATTTCTGCAGCGAACTCTGAAAATACTCTTATTGGGATTCCATCCCAGCCACGTGCTTTACCAAAGTTCAGGATGTTTAGTTGCTTCCAATACCTGCAGTATCTATTCTTAACGGATACATATCTAATTAAATACGACATGTGTATGCTATCCATATTTTAATCAGTAAATAAATGTTTGAATTCGGTGTCACGTACTGTATGTTAGCTTGGTTGTGATTTTCGTTAACCTCAAAACCGTCGTGAATTAGTACTGGCATACTGTTGTCACTACAACCGAATTTTCTTAGATACGACCAAATTTCTGTGGGATTTCTTGGAGGGTTATAGAAAGAGAGTTGCAACGGAAATCATTAGATACCTCACGTACCATATTTTTAACCAGCCATCTTAACGCAGCTAATATTTCCAAGTTAGTACGGCAGCCTTACTTCTCGAGCGTGAGCATATCCTGTTTTACTTTTTGAGTAATCTTTTGTATTCGCGCGGAAACCAAGATGGATCATTCTCCTACTTTATTGTCCATTTTGGTGTATGTATGTCCATACCATACCTCGTACGTACAAATCGATGTCACATCTTTTCAACGGTCTCTCTTGTTAACTTGAAGGTCTGGTAATTTTCCCTCAGGAATGTTCTTAAACAGTACCTTGAGGCCTTATCAAAACTGTGAACAATCGGTTCTTTCCCTCTTTGCGCTCAGTTATTGACATAATGGATGCAATTGCTGCTTTGTGATCCCTTATTCATATGGTCGTTGAAAAGTCGGTGGCTACGTCTGACCTATCGGCAATCAGAAGATCTAAAATATTTTTGTTACAGTTATGACGCCCACCGCGGTAGTTCAGTAACCGGTAAACAGATGCTTTTCCTGATTTGTGATTTGAATTATATATCTAATTGATTAGCGTAAAATTTCTAATTAAAAAGAACAGATTAAAAGGAAAAACAAATTAGCATTTGGTTATGTATGCTATAAGCTGTCTCCAAATGTGTTTCTGCTTCTTGAAACAAGTACATATTATATGATCATTGTTACCAAATCTCCCACGTCCTCGACCCGTGTAGTGCCAGGCCAAAGTGCTGACGTAGCTACCCGAGCCGGAAGATTTCCTCACAACGTGAACGAAACTAAACATCTTTTATAGGCAACGTTGCATCTTGTACATATATATGAAACCTTTCCGTTCACTGATCGCATTTATTACCTTCTTTCTTTCAGGCAGCTCCATATTAAGCTAATTATCAGCGCCAAAAAAAAACTTCATATATGGAATATAAAATGCTATGAAATGGCATGTGATATTTCTTTTTATCTGTCAATATCATCTAACTGTCTCTATTGTGTAGGACCAGGACAATCGTACGGTTTGCTAATAAGGAAAAGAACTGGAGAGAAATAGGCTCACATTAGTCAATTTTATTTTTCTAGTTTTTCTGGGTAAAATTAGTTTTTCTATGAACATGTTAATCAATTTTCTGGTATCCAGGCCCGTCACCGTCACATGCCCGGAAGAAGAGATGGAGGGGACAACCATAGACGGCGCTAGCACCAGGCCAACTAGCGCAACCGCATAGCAGTGTTTCCGCCGCGACCAGTCAGAAGCGACTCGCCTAGTTTAAATACAGCAGCGCGGTCCACTCAAGACAGTGCTATGTTCACTTCTTCTCAGTTTCGCTTCCGTCTCTCTGTGCATCGCCTATTGAACTCTGACCAGCGTGCATCTCGGTTTACGTTCGGTTCCTCCTTTGGACTCTGTGCATCGCATGTTGGACTCGGATCAGTGCGCGTCTCGGTCTACGTTCGGTTCTTCCTTGGACTCAGCGCAGCTCAACTCGGACTTTGCTTCGGTTCTCGCTTGATCGTCTCCTGGTGACCGCCCGTCCGCCGTGTTGACATTTCGGCTACCGTGCGGACACAACAAATTTCTCAAATTTTTTCTCCACGAACAGTATCATTTCTTTAAGCAATTATTATTTATGGTTACGTCTCATAATAATTGCTCAAACGACTGTTATATTACTATATATTACTTTGAGGGTGACATAGTGAAATACATACAGAAGTAGAAATGTGGTCATGCGTTTATATGTTCTGAGATGGAGGAAGCTCTTTAATGTTTTATATATGACTAGGGTTCTTGGGAAAACCACCACATGCACTGAAAAGTTCACATTAACATGCAAATTTTCGGCGTTAGTGCTTATAGGGTTTTAGGTTTGAAGAATAATATTGAATGGCTCAGAAGTTTGTTATTTGTACAAATTGCTATCTCAATGAGATAAATATTAATTAAACAGGTATACCATTCAGCAAATCATTTCATTTTGAAATCTCTCACTGTTTGTCGAAACTGTGTTTGCTTATATATTCATAACAAACGTGTCTTCAGAGCTCTTCTGTTTTATATGTTTGGGAATCGCAATTTCTGGCAACATTCCCAAAGGGTCGTTGAGGAGATGGGAATTAATTTCGCCTGTGCTTCGCGTGCCGCGCGCTCTTTATTGGCTACTGCGTTACACAGACAGTGATAGCCGCCTACGCTAGATTGCTGTCCTGGAACGCGTAAGGGGAGTATCCAGCTCCTCTCTTACGGTCAAGTTGCAGATGTTCCAATAACATTCTTAAAATGCACTAAATCTCAAAATACCTTTGCGTTACATTCGTTATTAATATAAGAATTTACCTCATCATACGATTTAGACTATTCACGGTGAACAACAAAAACTATTCCAAAAATAAATTTAATAACTACTTGTAACAGCCTCAAACCTAAAATTAAAAAGAATTGTATTTTATGAAGCATTTGTAGTAAGCCAGAATTTGTTTGAATATGATCTTGTATGTTTGGTTTTCAATTAACTGTAAATCAGTGTGTATAGACTTCGTTTTTATGAATAAATTATTTAGAGGCCATTAATTAAGTTTCAAAACAGAATTATGCAAGAGAATTGCTTGAAATGTTCATAATTCCAAGTATTATGGAAGTTAGGATGTTTTAAAGGACAATTTGGTATAGTCTAAAATGATTTCTGTGAATATTTTGTGTTTGAGTGCCTTTAATTTCCATTTCTGACCATTTTGTAGATTGTAAATGATTATGTATTAATTCTGATTGTTTTTAATATGTTTCAATTGTTTAAGTATTGTTAATTTTCGAGAAAATCTGGCGGAAGCTTTTGTAGTGTTCTAGAATTTCGATGCAGTTTATATAAAGTGATCATCCCAGACAGAAACAGTTTCACACCGGCTCAATTTACGAAGGCCAAGGACTGTATTGTCTGTGGATGAAGTTATGTATCAATCGCTGGATTGTATGAATGCATGTAAACAGTATCATTGACGTCGTGTTTTCTTTGAAAAAAAAATGTTATATTGAACTGTATGGTAACTGGTTATTTATTATATTAATTAAACCAAGAACAATCTAATAACTTCTCTCTTGGTGGTTGTGATAAACAAATATAAAATTTGGCTTAAACAAGCTTTGCCAAGAAAATTACATAAATATTGTATTACACGACAACGGAGCTCCTTATCTACGTGTGACTCATACCCACTGGATTGTTGATATCTATTCAGTATCATTTCACTTGTTTTTAGTAAGGCTGTGAAATAATTTCACAGAAGTGTATGAACTTTTAAGGTATACTTACGAATAAATCACTTTTGATTTATGGTTTTACTTCTCTTCGAAAGTCCGGGGGTAATGAACGGAAGGAATTCTATCATGGCCTTTTAATGGAACTATTCATCATTCGTCTGGAGTAGTTTGGGGATCTCTGAAAACCCAAATCTTGAGAGCCCGATGGGATTCCATACCACGTCCTCCCGAATACGAGGTCAATGTATACCACTCACCCACCAAGTTTGGGTGGATTTAATTTTCTTGACCGAAGATTTTACAGAGAAGTTTTTCATGTCGTGTGTAATTATTAATGTGTATTTACTGGAATGCTTTAATGTTTATAATCAAAAGCAATCCAAGGACTAAGACGTGTAAGTATCTCAAATGGCTTACTTCATCTGAGACCCTCTACACCTCACTGTATTATTGAGCGAAATGAAATAACTTACTTTAAAGTGTATGCTATAAACAGACAGCTGATAATACGCGTTTCCTTTAATAGACTAAACCCAATTATGTAACGTACAATTAATATTTTAATAAGAAGAGTAGACTCATTTTTGTAAATCAGATTGTTTTCTTCATTGGTGGGTAGCTGCCAAAAACTTGCAGTGAAAAGTGAACATCAAAGTGCAACCACTCGAAAATAGTCAAAAGACAGTTGAAATTATTGGCTTAGAAAGGACTGGAATTTAATGCCAATAAAAAAAGTAAAGTATCCACCGAAAAGTACTTTGACGTTTCTGGATGTTTCTAATGGAATAAAAGCCAAATATAAATATTTGTATAGGGCGACGGTGATTAGATGAAAACTGAAAAACTTAACGAAGTTAAAGAAGAATTTTTAACTAACAAATGTTTAAATATTTAATTTTTCAAAGCTGAAAACAGTTTGCCATCGAGACATCGTGTGTATTTACACCATAAAAACTTGTAAGTTCTTTAGAATCCTCGCATAGTATTCTAAATTAAAGTATTCAGTATTAAATATTTATAGTTGGGTACGGTTCTAGGGTACTATTTTTGTCCAGCAAATATCTTAATATTCGGTTATTGCTGAATAGATTTGAATTTTATTCATATTCATTTGAATGCAAATTTTTGTTTGAATGTGTTTAGCGGTCATGTTTCGAGGAAAAAGATGATGTTCTTGTACAATATCAGCGGTTTGTCGTCTTTTAGGAAGGTATATTTATAACAGTTATTTTGAAATTCTGCTTCCATTCCTTACTTCTTTCATTTATAACACATTGGTTTTTCATTTCTAGAATCTAACTTATGCTGACTTGAATCCAGCAGTTTGATATACGTGAAATAAAATAGTATGCAAGGAAGCAGTTATTCGATCACGAACTCTTAACGAAATCCTCAATCTTTCTAATACTTAGCTCAAATAAAACAAAGAAGAAGGGTATACTTTTATGGAAGTGGATTAGTGTTGATGAAAGTTATGGCAGAAACAAAAGAATTGGTAGGTGTAATGAGCGGTGCCTCTCCATTTCTCGTTAATTACAGTTTCGGCGTGCAATGTCTTCCCGAGCCAGATTGCTCCTCAGCATACCGCTCTTTGTAATGTAATGTAATTGTATTATCCTACTTGTGGAATGAGAGAAGGCGAGAGTCCGCCGAGAATCATAAAAGTAGGTCCCCAGCGAGATCCTCTCTGAATTTCCTCTTTCTTAATTGCTCTGGAGACGCTGTGTACGCATGTGGGGTAGCTTTATGGCGGAAACAAAAATACGTCCTAAAAGCTCGGGGATTTGCTTAACTTATTTGCCAAGGAAGACAAATTATTTTAAATTTAACTAGGTTTTTATTTTATGAGATCCTTTTGCCAAATGTTAAGGAGAGACTTAGTCCATTTAAGTTTCGGGCGCAGCTCATGGAGTTCATAAAACTTGGTTTTAGTTCCGCAGTGCGGCAAGAGTATTAATTTATTTCACTGTAAAGATAAGAACAATGTTTCTACATCTCAGTGCTTAATAAATAATTCACTAAGACGTAGCACTTTTAGACGAATACTTGGCAACAATGGATTTTTACATTCTAAGTTTGTGTCTCTTTAAAAGCTACGCGAATTTATTTAAGTTTAGAGTTTTTTAGTAGTTTTAAACTAAGTTTGAACGACTACCTAGCAAATAATTTCCCCTATTTTTTAACTAAAATATTCACTATTGAACTTTTGTTGAAAATTATAATGATTTCGTATCAACATTCTCGTTTCTATCTTTCTTACATGACTTCAAATATTATTTCCTTCATTCAACTATTTATACTTTTTTGTTTTGTTTTGTTTCTTGCTTTACGCCTAGAGATGAGAAAAGAATGGGAGCAAGGAACGGGAAGAAATTCGACCTCGGATTTTTGTAGTAATTCTTGGCATTCGTCAGGAACGATTTGGGGAAACCATGGAAATCACAAACCTGGATGGCAAGACGGGGATTTGAACTCACGTCCTCCCGAAAGCAAAAGCAGAGCGTTACCTCTCATCCATCACGCCCCGTATATAAGTTGTTTCATGCCAGGGCGTTTTTCTCTTATTCATCCTATCCCTTTCACCACCTATGACGCAAGTAAATTACGTTCGTTTAGTTTCTAGATTTAAACTACAGGGAAGCGGGGGGACTTTCTATTATTTTTAACGGAAGATAGACAGCTGAGAAAAATTCTCTTTGGAAAACTGAATATGATCTCCAAATTTCCGTCTAATAATTCAGACGAGAAGCTACTCAATGCAAAGGCAGTTTAATCATTCTCATCTGTTGGTAAATCTGTCACGTCCAGCTGATCTCCAAATACAACCGAGCATGGTGGGTAAGTGGTATCGTTGTGTCCTTGCATTCAGGAGGACGCCGATTCGTGTCCCCGTCCTGCCTTCTATATTTCGGTTTACAATGGTTTCCCAAAATCACACCAGACGAATGCCGGGATGGTTCCTTCAAAAAGTCCATGGCAAAATTCCGTCTCGTTACGTGCCACCAGTCCACTGACAGGTAGCAATACTACATACCCCCCCCCCCCCCCCCATTTAAGTTATATCGTTTCTAATGAAGCCGATGAGGACAGTACGTACAGTTTTATATAAAAAGATAAAAGTATCAGCTAATTTTCTTGAACATGCAATGAACTGTTTTTCTACGAATCAAAATCTTGGTACCTTCATTATGAATTAATGTTCGTAATTCTACATTAGGAACAAACTATTTTCCCGAAGTATGATAAGACTCCACAGCTCTGTGCTTAGGAAAGAATGGTGCAGCAAGTTAAAATCCAACAAACGTCTGCGTATCAGTTATCCATAACAGAGGTCAAAATTTATATGGCATTGAGCCTCCATCCCAAAAATTATGTTTCACGAATGAAGACACAAAAATTATTTCTTTGCTATTTTTGCTGTATGGTTCGTCGATGATGAGGTCATTACTGTCCGAGAAGGACTGGATGCAACGAATTAGAATAAAATGCGCGATGACTTATAATAAGAATGCTCGTTACATATAAACAAAACATAGTGGTATTTGCATTGCAATAAGTTTTATCGTCATGCGGGACCAGTGTGTGGATTGACGGCCAAGACATTTAGTCGCGACAAAGAGAAGCCTACCCTCGAGCAATAAATGACCTACCACACGAAAGCGGTTTTGAAGGGAGTGCTTTGAGAGCGGTAGACTCCGTTAGGTGAGGTGATCTTCGCAGGTAGTACGCCCGAGTGAACACGTCAATTCACGACAGCAGTTGACCCGAAGGAATTAATGGAGTTCCTACTAACGAGCCCAGAAAGTCACGGACGAAAATAACAATGTTGGCCAATCTCTGTACAGAAAGTTTGGTGACATGGATGAGTGGAAGAGAGTTTGCCAGTAAAACTCTTATATTTTAAACTTGTAATGGCTTTTCTGGAAATTCTGTTCATATGTCATACGGGAAATGTTAACTTTGTAGATTCTAGAAAGACGCTGGAGGGAGAGAAGGGAGAAGCAAGCTTCCAACGACAGAAAAAGGGCATTACGATCTCAACAATTGCGACAGGTGATCGGAAATCGTGAGCTGATGGTGTATCACACTAACAGATTTGAAGTGTCCAATGTTTTGTAGCCCGCATTCGCTTGTGAGGGGCTTACGAACATCAGATGAGTCGTTACGCTGCTGACGACATTAGCTGCAATTATATACTGTAAAATGCTCATCTTTTGCCGGATACAGTGTGTTCACTGGTCACTTCTCGCCAGTATAACCACCCTGTAACACTTTGAGTGTAGGGTCCCATCCTTTATCGACTGTATAAAATTGCGCTGGTGATATTGCCGAGAACAAAGAAAACTTTAACTATCAAGAACGAAAATTAATGATCATGCTTTTGAATTAATGTATGGCGATCCTTTTAATGTTAATTGGAGATGATCAAGTTTTGTGAAGTCGTGTTAATTTTTAATTTTTTTATTGTTTATAGGTACTTAATTTCACACACATAAATCTTAAGAGAAATAGAAAAATACTGTCTACATTTGGTTTACTAAAACGCACCCCTTTCAACTTTTACCCCCACTCACTAAATTCTTTACAACGTTCTTTATACAAACTCATAGTTTTTATACTATTTCGATGGACCTCTGAATATATATACATTAAAACAAACAAAAAAATACTCTCTGCGTTTGGTTTACAAATCCTAACACCTCTCCTCCAATACCCACCCTTAATTTATGCTAATGTTGATCATAAAAACTCGTAGTTTTATCTGGTTTTGATAGTACTTAGCGCACATGTGCTATAAGATACTGTATTCTGGTAGATCAGTGGTTGAGGCGCTAACTTCCCGAAGTTTCTGTCTACTGGTTCAAATCCCAGTGGGAGCAGAATTATTTATGAGCTGGATTTGATCATATGAGCTACGGCGAGACGTTTCGTGGTTGGGATTTCACGTCGTATATCATAAAAAAAGAGCGGTATGGAACCTCAGTGGTTAACGGGCTTACTTTCTGGAAGTTCCCGGGTTTAGATCATGGTGGAAGCTGAAACTTTTATGAGTGGTATTTGAACACATGAGGTACACTAGATCCGTGGTTTGAATTCCACGTTGTACTGAAAGTCCCAGAGGAAAAGATCTTGACTTCCTACCTCTGACACAATAGCTTAAAAGACCTTCGGGATACTTGGGAATGTTGACTACGATAGAATATATTTATAAACTTTTTACTGTAAAATAAACAAAAAAATATTGTCTACATTTGGTTTGGAATATAAAACCACCCTTCTCATTACCCCACGTCTCATCTTCATTTTTGGCAACATTTCATACATTTCATACAAACCCACAGATTTTAATCCAATTTTGATAGTACTTAGCATATGTATGCTTCAAAGTGATCTGTAGCTGAATGGTTAACGCAATTACTTACGGAAGTTTCTGTATTAGTTCGTGGTTTAAAATCCAAGGGGAAGCTGGAAATTTTAGGAGTGGCATTTGATTATCCGAGTGACGCCGGGACGTTCCATGGTTCACATTCCACACTAAACTTTATGTCCCAGGGCAAAGCAACTGGCCGTCCTGCCTCTGACACAATCGCTTAGTGAACCTCCTTCTGGAGCATTCAACCAACCTCCGGGTTGTGGATTAAGTTAGTTTCTTTACTTTAAATCAAAGAGAAAAATCAGGGCCGGATTAACACAGCGCGGGGCCCGTAGCTAATGTGAAGCAAAGGCCCTCGATTTTTGCCGTCCGGGGGATAATTGTAGAGCTAAAAGAAAAAGGTCGCCCATCTAGTCTAGACCCGGGGCCCCCCTAGTAGGCGCGAGACCCCCCAGATGGCGCGAGGCCAGTAGCATTTGCTGCCTCCTGCTTCGTGGTTAATCCGGTACTGAGAAAAATACTGTCAACGTTTGGTTTGGGAAAAGTTAATCCCTCTCCTCCTTTACACCAGCCCTCAATTTGCGCCAACGTTGTTCATATTAACCCATAGCTTTTATCCGGGTTTGATAGTACTTAGCATGCCTATACTTAAAAAAAAAAAAAAAAAAAAAAAAAAAAAAAAAAAAAAAAAAAAAAAAAAAAAAAAACATGGCGGTTATGTAGTTTAGTGGTTAATGCTCTTACTTTCAAAAGATTCTTGGTCCGGTCCGAAGTTCAAATTCTGGTGGAAGCAGGAATTTTTAAGAGTTGTTTATGGTCAATGACTCAGTATGCCCCCTTCGGGTTGTGGAATAAGATTTTTTTTTTTTTTAAAAAAAACAATGAGCAAAATACTGTCTACATTTGTTTTGAAAAATAAAACCCTTTTTCTCCTTTATCCCCCTTAATTTTTCAAATGTTCTTTATACAAACCCACTCCTTGTATTTCATTTCGATGGAACTTTTTACTTGAATACGATGAGAATAATATTTCCTATACTTGTGTTTTTGAAAAAAAATACTCTACTCTTCCTTAAGCAATATTTACACTTGGAACTATTCAGTTTTTTGAAAATATCTCAAAAGTGGTAGGGAAAGTAACCAAAGCGGATAGGGATTTCCTTGATATTCTGAGAGCCCATAAGATTTCCTGTCAAACGGCGTTGGACTGATTCCGATTCGACAGTTGCTGTGGAATGCACTGGGTGGTTTTTTAGGCTGAGGGAGGAAGACCCGAAACACGAAATTCAGTTACGGGCAACCCAATCAGATGCAACACGGGAATGTAGGAGCAACGTAAAAGAATCTCGACAGTTAAAAGTTCTCGTAATTAACTGTAGAAGCGTTTGCAACAAACAACCGGAACTAGAAAGCGTTATTTGTTGTACAGAAGCGGATATTGTTATCGGTACAGAAAGTTGGTTGAACCCGGAAATAAGTTCCGCCGAAACTTTTAAAGATAGCATGAACGTTTTTCGTAAAGACAGATTACATTCTCATGGAGGTGGGGTATTTATAGCTGTGAGTAAATTTCTCCCATGTAATGAAATAGACGTCGATACGATCTGTGAAATCATATGGATTAAACTCAACGTTGCCGGGTCAAAACTAATCATAGGCGCCTTCTACCGTCCACCTGATTCCGACATAGTTATCGTCGAGGAGTTGAGAAATAATGTAAATAGTATAGCAAGCCGTTTTAAGGATCATGTTATGATTCTAGGAGGCTACTTCAATATGCCTTATATTGACTGGCGTAATTATGTTCACATCACAGGTAGCAGGGATAAGGCAGCTTCTGAAGTAATTCTCGAGTTGTTGTCAGATAATCATCTCGAGCAGCTAGTTAATGAACCTACGCGCTGTCATAACGGTAGCGAAAACATTTTAGACTTGCTGGTTACCAACAGGCCAGAATTATTCACCGACGTTTCAACGACCACAGGAATAAGCGATCACAAAGCGGTAATAGCGACTATCAAATTAATGACCAAGGGAAAAAGGAAAAAATGGCGAATTGTATACAGATTCAATAAGGCCTCAAAGGAGTGTTTTAGAACCTACCTGAGGAATAATTACCATAACTTCAAGTCAACAAAGGACACCGTTGAAGAGATGTGGCATCGTTTCATACATATAGTCAGGGAAGGAATGGAAATATATATACCAAAGCGGACAATAAAGGGGGAGAATGATCCACCATGGTACACATGCGAAGTCAAAAGATTACTCAAAAAACAACGGAAAATAGACGCACGCTCAAGAAGGAAGGGGTGTCGCAGCGATTTAGAAACCTTAGCTGATTTAAGAGGTCGTATTATGAATGTAATGCGCGAGGCTTTAACGATTTTCACTCCAACTCTCTCTCTAAGAGTCTCACAGAAAACCCAAAGAAATTTTGGTCGTATGTACGAAAAGTTAATTGTACCAACAGCAATATTCCAGCACTAACTCGTGAAGGTTCCGAGGTTAATGAAAGCCGCGATAAAGCTAACGTACTAAATACTGTATTCAAAAATTCATTTACAAATGAACATAAGGATAGTATTCCCGTTTTCCCACGCCGTGGCGAGTCGGTGATGGAATCATTACGAATAGATACTGCAGGTATCATAAAGCAATTAGAGCTCCTGAAGTGGGGGAAAGCACCGGGCCCGGATGGAATTCCAATAAGAGTATTTTCAGAGTATGCGGCGGAAATCGGGCCATTTCTGTCTGATATATTCAGTAAATCATTAGAAGAGCGAAAAGTACCTTCAGAGTGGAAAATCGCGCAAGTACCTCCGATTTTCAAAAAAGGTGATCGAAGTGATCCTGGGAACTATCATCCCATATCTATAACATCTGTTTGTAGTAGAGTTATGGAGCATATTATATGCTCGAACATTATGAATTTTCTAGATGATTATAATTTGCTTACAACAAATCAACACGGATTTCGGAAGAAAAGATCATGTGAAACACAGCTGGCCCTATTCAGACACGACGTAATGAAAGTTATCGATACAGGTTCACAAGTAGATGCAGTTTTTCTAGATTTCGAGAAAGCCTTTGACTCTGTGCCACACAACCGCCTTTTAGCGAAGCTTCGAGCGTATGGTATATCGGATCAGCTTTGTGAATGGATAAAGGATTTTCTAACTGGTCGGTCGCAGTATGTTGTCGTTGAAGGAGAAAGTTCTTCTAATCTAGATGTTACATCGGGTGTACCTCAAGGAAGTGTAATTGGACCACTTCTTTTCTTAATTTTTATAAACGATCTCGGAGACAAATTGAAAAGCCTTTTTAGATTGTTTGCAGATGATGCGGTTATTTATAGCGAAGTATGAAATTTTGCCGATTGCTTAGAAATTCAGCGCGATCTGGATGTTATTTTGGCTTGGTGCGCTGAGTGGCAACTTACTCTAAATTGTAAAAAGTGCAAGACAATGAGCATAACTAACAAAAAGAATCCAACTGTTCAAAAATACGAGTTAAACAATACAGTTATTGATATGGTCGATTCTATGAAATATTTGGGAGTAACAGTACAAAGGAATATGAAATGGGACATTCACATTAATTCGTTAGTAGGTAGAGCAAATTCTAGGCTGCGATTCATAGGTCGAATCTTGAAAAATTGTAATGAACAAACAAAGGAGATAGCGTACAAATCTCTTGTGCGTCCACATTTGGACTATTGTTGTGCCATTTGGGATCCGTTTCGTAAGGGGTTGATCGTAAGAATTGAGAAAGTACAGAGAAGAGCCGCTCGATTCGTGACCGCTTGCTACAGTCCTTATGAAAGCGTCACAGAACTGATTAGTAGACTAGGTTGGGAGTCTCTGGTAGATAGACGACACACGATTCGTTTAAACTTATTGGAAAACATGCGTACTCCCACTTTCACTTTTGAGTGTAGTGAAATACTTCTTCCACCAACCTATTTGAGTCGGAAGGACAGGAAAGATAAAATTAGAGAAATAAGGTGTCGGACTGATTCTTATATGAATTCTTTTTTCCCTCGTACCATTAGGGATTGGAATGCACAGCAAAGAGATTAGCTTTGGTGCTGAGCACCCTCTGCCACCCACAATTTTGTGAATTGCAGAGTATGTATGTAGATGTAGATGTAGAACAAGAAATTCGATCTTGAAATTAAAAAATCTAAAGTTTTTATCCGATCCCGAAGGAACTTGGTACACAGTAGTTTTAAAATAAATGGAAAATGTTAAAACTGCACTCGCTCTTCCCATTCTCCCCTCTTAGTATTAATTTACACAAGCAACTTTTCCGTTATTTGTATCGGTATGGAAATCTGCCAAAATTGGATGGTGATGGAGGATTTTTACTACAATCCCATCAAAAGGGATAAAACAGAAAGTTCATATACAGCAGCTGAGAAGTGCTGTAGGCAGCAATTTTCTGTGTTTTAAAGAAAAAAATATTAAATTAGTGCACAACCTGAAGGTTGATTAGATCCTATTGAACGGGGCATTCTAAACAATTGATCGCATACAACTCACAAAAATTCCTGCTTTCACTGGAATTTGAACCTGGGACCAGACGAAGTTATCTTTTGAAATAACGAGCTTTAGTCATTGAGCTACTAAACCGCTCTGTTTTGAAACAGGTGTGCTAAGTAATATGAAAACCGAATAAATCTTTGGGTCTGATTTTACAGAAAACATAAGACCAAACATATTGTATATCCCAAAGCACTATAATAAACTTTTTAATATTTAATGCAAAAAAATCGTTATATTTCGTTTATTATACGTAAATTGTTTCTATTTAGTATATACGTACCCACATAAGAGGGAAAAAGAGGCAATTCAAATCGAGCCTGGCAAAGCTAGTAATTACTTAAAAAGATCCACAAAACCCCTTTTATTAGAAGCTTTAATGAAAGGACCATCCAAGCATTCACCTAAAGTGATTTTGGGTAAACATGGAAAATTGAAATCTGGATGGCCGGACTAGGAAACGTACGTTGATCCTCCGGCAGGTCAGTTATGAAATTAAGACCACACATTACGCTTTAGAATTTAAGCCAACGACAGGTAGTTCAGCTGCAGGATAAAAAATAATTCTTCTCTATAATCACATTACCTACAATAGTTCTTCTGAGCCTTTCTTTAACGCCTCAGCCGATCTACAAAATAGCTACAAAACTAATATTCGGATTTTTTGCTTAAATATTCATTTTGTGGTGGTTTATTTGTGGCAGAAGCAGGAAGAACGTAACCTGGTTTCATGTTTAAATTATAACCGACAGTAATTTTTTATTTGAAACAATAATCCTAAACGTCTAAGGGGGCAGGTACAGCTAACCCATACAAATATTCGTAGAAGTTGAAATTTTATTTTCTCCAAATCTATTTAAATATGAAGTTTCAAATTTTATAGCTCGATAGAACTGTTATAGTTATATATAAAAATGGATTTTTAAAATAAAAATATTATTTAACAGTATGTTAATCTACCATCCAAACTAACAGTTAAAAATGTGTCGTCATTAAAGTCTTTAATGATAGGATGCATAATATTTGAAATTTTGCAGAAATCTTTTTTAACTAATATCCAGGCAATTAGTTATACTAATAATATAAGACATTTAACTTTATATTTGTTGTTAATAAAAAAATATAAATAAATTATAATTTTTGCTTCTTTTTGTTTAAACATTGAGGAATATTTTCCATTTGTGAAAAGCTGGATAAACATTAATGGTAGAGACTGTTGTAATTAGTATGTAGAACATGTCCTGCAAATTTGAAAAAAGATCTATGAATGTTGATAAACGTTATCTCTAAAATCATTTGATGAATTGCTGTTTAAGGTTGAAGATTTTGATTACTTTCAAGTGCAGTAAGATTTAAGTGGCTGTCAATCATGCAGGGCTTCTCTTAATCACGCATAATTCCCACACTGTCAAAGATATTTAAATAATTTTTTCACCAACATGAAGTCAAAAGTAAAAACTATTTTATTGAATGGAAAGAATATATATATATATATATATATATATTAATCTGATAACTGTACCTATTCCCTTAAGATCCATGACAAATATTAGATTTAAATTTGGTTATCAGTAAAATGTACGGCATGATGGTTGGCAGGGACACACGGCGATGAGAGATGTATTGTTCTACGTAGCCCCTAGCGCCCCGCAGCCATTCAATCTCGGTGCACCTAGGAGAGCTGATCCGCCATCAATCAAGCCTCGGCCACCATTAATCAAGCGGCCGTGTTGAATCTTGCAACTTTTGTCTCTTGATAGCCAATAGTATTCCAAAGTCGGCATGCGGTGAGGGTTCAGCTGTCTTCTGATTATTTTCTGCTGCCTTGCGTGAAAAAAGGTTCTAACACGCATAACAGCAATTACCATTGTTCTTTCAAACAAGATGGCATACCAGTCACGTGTGCAAAGCGCTTTAAATTAAGTATTCAGTCATCGTTTACAAAAAGAAATCGTGTAGTATTGATTGCCGTATTGCGTTTCCGGATAATCTGTCTTCAGACAGTCAGATGTATTTTTGAAGTGAGGTAGAGCTATCAAGCAGCTCACATAGGGATGTATGACATGGAAACATATTGTTGGAAATAAAATTTCCCTGAAGTGACTTACAATAACACATTTTTATTACGTTTTTAACTTGTCTCTTGGATTTAATGATATGAATGTATAGATCCAGCACAGTACGTGTATGATGATGGAGCACGGTGGTTGAACGGTGTATGGAAGGTTACGGTTTCGTTCCCTGTCCGGCCATGTTTACTGTATATAACCTTTCCACGCACTTATGTCATCCAGTCGACGAGACGCAAAGACCACCCAGCTCCAAATAACAAGACAAGAAGTGACAGAATCAATCTCTAATTATGATATCATTAAGCTAGTTGGCGTGAGATATAAAGTTAATGTTATATTAAAGACTCTCACAGAAGAGGTAGGAACTGTTCATTCAATTTGCAGCTTTATTATGAACTTATTAAATTCCTTTAATAATTTCTTTATAGTAGGGATTACACACTTTACTCCCGGTATTGCTCGGTAACACTTCTGATAAAACATATGAATAACTTAATTTTTTCCGGGTCTGTGTTTTTGTTTAGTTGCAATACAGAAGACCAAAAACGAAAAAAAAATATGTTTCCCTGTTTGCATCCGAATGGTTTTTACAATCTGCTTTAAAACACCTTTGGTGATATCCACATACTCGTCTCTTCATACGAAGTTAATTATGTATTAACGTTCCAGTAATGTTTGCAGTGTGTTTGGTTTCTGATACCGAGAGTGGTGGGTGAACGGTTAACGTTCTGGCCTTGCTTTCGGTAGGACGCGGGTTCGAATCCCCGCCCGGGCATCCAGATTTGGGTTTCCCTAAATCACTCCCGGCGAATGCCGGGATGCTTCCTTCAAAAGGCCATGGCAGAATTCCTTCACGTTCCTTGTACTCAATGAAGAAACATCTGGTAGTTGTATTAATTTTCCGGGCAGCCAATTTAAGTGCAGAATAGTCTAATTCGCAGTCATCATTAGTATCAGCAGTAACGGAATAAGGTGCAGTGGAGTACTTAATAACACTGGTCTAAAAAAAACCGAATTTTTTTCTGTTTCAAGAACAAAATTAAGTGTTTCTGGAAGATAATGCACTCCTAAATCCAGATCTAATTTCAGAGTTACCGTATCGGTCTCAAGTTTTCATTTGATAATGATTTTTATATAAGCTCACGATAGCCTATATATCATTTGGATCTGCCAAAAAGACATGCTCACAACAACATTTGCAAAAGTAAACATTAAAATATATATGTCAATACACAAAAGAATCAGACAAGTGAGCAACATAAGAGTAAAATAAAGTAACAAACATATCAAAAAATGTTTCCTTTCAGATTTTCTGCGACATTTTGCCTCAGGAACGTCTCTACGTAAAGTCCAGCAGTAGTAAGACAACATTGCCGCACTCCAAATTCCTTAATAACGCTTTCCCATTTGAGAAATGTCTTGGTGAAATCGTTCGCCATGTTCGTTACTAACGGCGCTAATGTTATCCGGAAAGAAGCCCAAATGATCGCTCATGAAATGCAGTTTGAGTGACATGTTGCATTCCATACGATGGTATGATCTCAATAATTCATGTACAAAATCACGATAGTTCTCTGCTTTATTTTTGCCTAAAACATTCTTGCAGACACTTGTTAAAGACAGCCAAGCTATTTTTTCAACATCACTCATGACATCATGGAAAATATCATCATCCATTAGTTCTCTAATTTGTGGTCCTATTAATATTCCTTCCTTTATTTTTGCTTCCCTAATCTTTGGGAACTTCTCTCGCAAGTACATGAATCCTTGTGATGTTTTATCCATGGTTTTCAAAAAGTTTTTGACTAGACCCAATTTAATGTGTAGCGGAGGTAGATACACATTTTTGGGGTCAATAAGAGGAGTGTTTGCCACATTCTTCTGTCCAGGCAGTAGCTCATTCCGAGCAGGCCACGTTTTCCCAATATGGTGGTGTTTTTCTGTCCCTGCTCTCCCACACGCGTAGAAAGCAGCAATGTTTAGTGTACTTTTCTATTATTATTTATGTTTAGTGTTAGTGTTATGTTATTCAATAACGGTGTTTCAACGTCATCAATTGTTTTTATTTTTAATATCAGAGCATTCACCTTCTAAAATTAAATACGAAAACAAAAAATAATTAAAATAAAGTGACAGCGAACATAAACATAATATTGAACATAATATGTGTAACATGTTATTTGATTGAATTTAAATACAGATTATGACTGTAGTGATTTTGATGTAACTGGACTGATATTGTTAAATGTATTGAATGTATTAAATTTAATTGGAATTAAAGTCCGTAAATAAATAATATATGGGAATTAGTTTTACATATTTCGATTGCTTTTCAACAATTACATCAGCAGAATAATTAAATTAAGCCACAGGAGAATAACCAATATCGAGTGTTTTCAAGAACTTATGCCGATATCGATAGACAGAGGGTAGCGTGTCACAAGAAGACTGAACCCGATAGGCAAAAACTGATTTCATTTTCGAATTCAGCACCCACGACTTAGCTAAGAGCACCATTCATTTTCTTTGTAACAAAAATGCTGTTTTTCAATGTAATTAATCCGAATATCGAAGTAAATTTCCATCCAGTCCAGAGACGCGCAAAACATAGCACTACTTAAATTAATCGTTACCTTTGTCTATTAATAGACCAGATATCTTGAGCAAGGAAATAATACGTCCCAGATGCAAGTTATTTTCAGAAGGTATGAAATATGTATGAATGGTTGCACCCATCGGCTGTCAGTGACGGAAGTGCCGAGGCTCATTTCGGAGATCCGATCTCATGTTCTCTGATTATTAACTCCTCTTATACCTCACGACATTCCTGTCCAGTAAACATTTTCGAAGCGACGCAGAGATGAAACAGTGGTTCCGATCCCAAGCGCCCAAAGTCTACAACACAGGTATCCCAAGCTGTTCACTCGATATCTTACTTCCAGTTGGAATTATATTGAAAGGTAACTGTAGAATTGCTGTGTTTGTTCCAGTAAATTCATTAATAAAATTATTTTTACTTTCTGAAAGCGGACTCAAGGAAAATTAATATTTGCATTGCTTCGTGCAATATACTAGCAACATTTGGAGTGCTAACATCAAAACTGCCACAAAAACTAGAAGCTTAAAGTTTTCGGAAAATTCGGTCATATCTCAAACCGCTTTGATATGTTTCCAGTTCTGAGCGAAGCTATTGACTACTGTACAGCGAGATGGTGGTCGGTGGAATAATGAAAATAAGAGTAAGCGTAACTAATTTAGTTATTACCGCACCTGGTGTGTGAATGGTAAGACTCAGACCAATTTTGAAGACGACACATGTTTACATCCCTGCTATCTATCCAGATTTCAATTTTCCATGGTTTACTGAAATCACTGGAGGCGAATGCTGGGTTTCTTCTTTCAAAAGCCCGTGGTTGAATTTCATCACTTTGCTCCTAGCATATAAGACAAAGTCAGATCTCCAAACGTGAGCGAATTGAAGGATTCCACAGTTGAGACCACAGTGCATTGGAACTGAAAGCCAACAGCATGTGGCCATCCAAAGTGATATACCCGAGCGTCATCCCCTCATATAATACTTTGGGTATTGTATCTGGAGTTGACCTGCCAAATATTCAAACTTATGAGGATATGATAAAAAGTTCTCGATCTGGCAGTGTAAGACAGTGTTTCTTAGTTATAAAATGCGTTTTATTTTCTACATTGTCTCCCCATAGTTGAATTCACATTGTGAAACGTTGTTCCAAGAAATGGATTCAATCACCGAAGTGCGATACTGCATGGTCTGAAAAATATACATCTACCTCTGCTATGACCTCTACATTTGAATAAGCCAAAAATTTTAATAGGTGTAAGTCAGAGGTGGTCAAATCTGGTAAATAGTTTCGATGTTCCAACATTCCTACTTCACATCCCGAGTTTTATCATTGCCAAAGCATTTCCGTGGGCGGGTGCATTGAATTGGTGATTTTTTCTTTTTTTTATACAGATCTATTCTAACGACTTTGTTCGAAAACACTTGCAAAGAATTTGCCAGTTACTACTTTCCCCCTTTCTTGGTAATTAATTGGGAAACGGGGGTAATTTTGCGTCCCAGATTATACTGGCTCTGACGCTTTCAGTCATGAAATCGACTCTTCTTTTTTGGTTGACATCCACTGACTTCCATCAGTGCAGTAATGAAACCACGTCTTTAAATGGTAACAAAATTTTTAGTATCCTTTTTGTAATGCTCTACAGTAGTTATTGCTTTTTATCTTTTTGTCAGAGTTGCGAAACTTGCACAAAGCTTTCTCATATTTAATTATTAATGTAATTTCTTCTGGCATGCCTATGACTTCAGGTATTCTATGCATCTTTAACTGCCAATCGTCCAATTACATACTGAACACCTTCTCAATGTTTTCATCTGTGGTTGCCAATTTCGGTGGTGCTTCTCGTAAACCATCTTCAAGAGATATTCTACAACATTTAAATTAATCCGCCCATTTCTTCATCGTTGAAAATACAGAAGCATAACACTCATAAAATTTAGCTAACTGTAGATGACATTTCGTTTATTATTAACTGTCAAAACCACAGAATTTTATGGCTAAAAGATATTCCATTTTAACCATTTCAACTAGATATACAGAATTCGTCCACTTTAAAAAGCCATTCAAAGAAAAATACTTCACAGATATAGTTGAAACGTGTTGTTCGTTATTGCGAAACATGTTACAACGTCAGAAACAAATTGTATTGATACCAATGCCATCTCTGCGCAAGGTGGAGAACTTTTCATCTTATCCATGTAGCAGCGGCACGTTTCTTGGAACCATTAATGAATTGATGTAGCTAATTACCTAGTAACCGCCGGCAATATACATGTCGGGCAGGTTGGAAGGGAATTTCTGGCCCTAATGACCATGATGCCAACGCTCCTTACAGCACGGACAACAAACAACTCGTTTCCCCTCCTTCCTATTGCAGCAAGAGAGTATACCTTGGGGAAGGAACAGGGGCTTATCTAGAAATAAGAAATCCATAAACAATTACACAGTTTAACCTCTTTTAAAGAGTTAGAAAGCCGTTGGTATTACTCCCAGATTTTAATTGCGTGACCTGGAGGCTGCGTAGTGGGCACATTGCAGCATCCCAAGGAGCAATATTCATGACTACCGCAGCTGTTATACTCTTAAACTAACATCATCAAGAGATATACAATGCACGGCCAATGCGGCTCTCTGAACACTTAATTTAATATAATTGATATGGAGAGCATCTGGAAATTTCCATACACATCCATTTTCCCACTTCCTGTACCCACCTACTTTTGCCCTCTACAATCTTCGACTTTAAATTCCTTCTGCATTTTTTGTTAATTTATTCATTTCCCTTGGAAACTTATTCCAGTCCCTGACACCCTTACCTACGAGAGAAAATCTTCAAACACCTTTGTACCTGACATCGAATGCCAGCTTGTGGTCATGGTCATATTTTCCCTTCCATGCACTACTGCTGATTTTTATAACAATATGTTTCCATTCCTCATGACCAATATACTCCATGTATTTATATTCCAATCGCTCTCTTCACCCTCCTCCTGTCTTCCAATCAATCCCATGTCAGCTCATTCTTCATATCAATTACTGATTGTGTTCAGCACTAAATATCAGAGAAAAATCTAGCATTCCTTTTTTACACACCCTCCAACTCATGCATTAATACCGAAAATGTAGGTCCCATACTACACCACCATATTCAAGCAATGGTCTGACTAAAGTTTTGTAAGCTAATTCCCTTAGTTCTCTGGTAGATCATCCCCTCATCACTGTCCCAACAAGTAAAGGATTTTGCAACGTTTTCCTACTACCTCATTAATTAATCCTGACTAGTTTGAGTTTGTTATCAAATGTTATATCTACATTTCAAATCTTCCTCCAGCAATTCTTGTTCTACCTTATACTCATAATCAACCTGTAGGTATTTTTTGTGCCTAATAAGATGACTCTTCTTTGCATTTATCTTCATCCCATGTTGACCTACCTAGCTAGATATCCTGGCAAGATCACCCTGCAGCTCCTTACACTCTTCCACCGCTTTGTTCCTTTATATAGCACTATGACATCTGCAAACAACTCAACTTCTTAGGGTAACCGGTCAGTACAATCAATCATTAGAGTAACGAATATCAGCGGTCCCAATACACTACCCTGTGGCACCCCCGTTTTCATTACCACATCATTTGGTACTGCATTTCCTACCATGACTTAACTTTCTACTCTTTAAGAGTTCTTCTACTATGGGAACCACCTTTTCATCCACTCCAATAGTTTTTACCTTATTTACCACTATTCTATGGCTCACTCTGTCAAAAGCTTATGAAAGATCTAGTGCTATATTATCTATTTGGCTTCCTCAGTCTGTTTCATCAAACATCTTGCATACGTGGGGGTACCCAAAAATAACCGGAATAGCATTGCTGTGGGAGGAGCTTGTGTAGTACGCATTTCTGCCGCTAGGCGTTTATAGCGCAACTCATATTCAGTTCAGTGCCGCCTGTGTTGTCGACCTGGCTTGTTCTGTTAATCTGCAATAATTGTTTTTGCTAGCGCTGTTTTGTTATTGTTTCGTTTTTGATGATGGCAAGTTTATGTGAACAAGGTGCAGCTGTGAAATTTTATTTTCTACTCAGTAAAAATGCTGCTGAAACTGTTTTAATGTTGAAAACAGATTGCAAAGATGACACTATGCGAAAAACTAAAGTGTACAAGTGACTGGCTCAGTTTAAAAATGGTGACATGTCGATTGATGACAAACCTTGTTCTGTACATCCATCAACTACTAGAATCTACGAAAATGTTGAAAAACTCGAGAGCTTGTGCTCTCAGATCGTCGACAGACAATTGATCAACTGTCAGAGATTAGTGGGTTACCTTGGAGCTCGGTTCAGCAAATTTTAACCGAAAATTTGGGAATGAAAAGGATTGCTGCCAAGTTTGTTCCTCGGGTTCTGACTGACAATCAAAAGAACGTCGACTTGAAACATGTCGTGCTTTGAAACAATAGCTTGAAGTCGGTGCAGATTTTCTGTCAAAGGTCATTACTGGTGATGAGTCATGGTGGCATGGTTACAACCTAGAAACAAAGCAACAGTCAAGCCAATGGAAGACGTCATTGTCACCCCGTCCAAAAAAAATGTCGTCAAGTCAAATCAAACATCAAAACTACGCTCGTTTGCCTTTTTGATCCCAAGGGCGTAGTTCATTCAGAGCTTGTTCCCCCACATCAGACCGTCAATCACACCTTTTTTTGGAAGTTTAGGAAGATTACGCAACAGTGTTCGTAAAAAAAGACCCGATTTGTGGCAGACAGGAAACTGGTTCTTCCACCACGACAATTCGCTAAGCTCCCCGTTACATATCACTTTTTATTGTGTATAAAGTAAAGGAATAGAATATTTTTCCATTTCTTGGGATGTCTGTATGTTAGAAAGATGCACATTGAAAGGATAAGAGGCAAGGATTTTACGCTTCAGTGAAGGGCAGACGGGTTGGCGCCTTTCGGGCAGAATGTTAAGAGGATTAGGGATTTCTGTCGGGCAACCGGTAAACAGAATTCCTTCCTCCCGAAGGAGACATCGGCTCGCGAAGATTGCCGAAACTTAACGTGGCGAAGAGAAACTACAGATTCACATGACGTCAGATGGTCAGCCAATCATAGGGGACATAGTACTAAGATTCGGGGAATTTTATGTTCTATGTCGTCTTCGAGCCACAAGAGGCGGAGTCAGAGTTTACCTCCGTGGTGGCAGAAAAAGACGAGACACTTCCTGCCTGACTTTCCTCCAGTTGGGAGCCCAGACAAGTCACTGGTGACTTGCGGTCCATGTGTGCTGGGCTGACTTGTGTCCTGGAGACCATCTGGGCGCACTTCTGACTTGCGACTTGCCGCATACTGCTGGCGTGGCCAGTTACGACGCTCAGCGCTACCTGCCGTGGAACGGTAATGTGTTTCTTCGAAGCCATTCAGCCTGCAACTTCCGTGAAACTGTATCCGTAAGCGCATCTGAGATAAAGATCCTTGCTCTGATCTGATTAACCACTGAGCTAGACTGTGTAACTGTCGAATGCAGGTTAATCGTTCGTGGCGTCCCAACCTATTAAAATTCATTATTGTTTGCCATCATCATAACTGGTAACATACTTTGTATTAGAATAATTGTGAGATTTTTAAAGTACAACTATACTTGTTTGCTTGCATTTAAAGGGCTCATTGTACGTCTGAGCGTTGCTTAGAAAGTTGCACAACCTCTTGTTTATTAACGTAATGGTAAATACGCTCAGATTTGTAGATGCCATTGTAAAAATCTTTATTAAAATGTCTTTTTGTGACAGTTTTCAAATCCCAGAATCATCCAATTCTCATTTAAATAATTTACATTTTGATATTCAATTATAGTATCCTATATAGCGTAAGATATTAAGAATTAATTAATAATTCTCCCCCCCCCCCTGGTGACACGCTACAATTGGCTCCCCATGTTGGGCGCCAATTGTAGCGTATCACCAGGGGGGGGGATTATTAATTAATTCTTAATATTTTACGCTATATAGGATACTATAATTGAATATCAAAATGTAAATTATTTAAATGAGAATTGGATGATTCTGGGATTTGAAAACTGTCACAAAAAGACATTTTAATAAAGATTTTTACAATGGTATCTACAAATCTGAGCGTATTTACCATTACGTTAATAAACAAGAGGTTTTGCAATTTTCTAAGCAACGCTCAGACGTACAATGAGCCCTTTAAATGCAAGCAAACAAGTATAGTTGTACTTTAAAAATTTCACAATTATTCTAATACAAAGTATGTTACCAGTTATGATGATGGCAAACAATAATGAATTTTAATAGGTTGGGACGCCACGAATGATTAACCTGCATTCGACAGTTACACAGTCTAGCTCAGTGGTTTATCAGATCAGAGCAAGGATCTTTATCTCAGATGCGCTTACGGATACAGTTTCACGGAAGTTGCAGGCTGAATGGCTTCGAAGAAACACATTACCGTTCCACGGCAGGTAGCGCTGAGCGTCGTAACTGGCCACGCCAGCAGTATGCGGCAAGTCGCAAGTCAGAAGTGCGCCTCAGATGGTCTCCAGGACACAAGTCAGCCCAGCACACATGGACCGCAGTCACCAGTGACTTGTCTGGGCTCCCAACTGGAGGGAAGTCAGGCAGGAAGTGTCTCATCTTTTTCTGCCGCCACGGAGGTAAACTCTGACTCCGCCTCTTGTGGCTCGAAGACGACATAGAACATAAAATTCCCCGAATCTTAGTACTATGTCCCCTGTGATTGGCTGACCATCTGACGTCATGTGAATCTGTAGTTTCTCTTCGCCACGTTAAGTTTCGGCAATCTTCGCGAGCCGATGTCTCCTTCGGGAGGAAGGAATTCTGTTTACCGGTTGCCCGACAGAAATCCCTAATCCTCTTAACATTCTGCCCGAAAGGCGCCAACCCGTCTGCCCTTCACTGAAGCGTAAAATCCTTGCCTCTTATCCTTTCAATGTGCATCTTTCGAACATACAGACATCCCAAGAAATGGAAAAATATTCTATTCCTTTACTTTATACACAATAAAAAGTGATATGTAACGGGGAGCTTAGCGAATTGTTACACACAGCTGTCTCTATTAGGCAGTTTTTGGATAAAAATGGCATGGTTCCGCTGACCCACGCACCTTTCTTCGCCTGACCTGGCTCCGTGCGACTTTTTCTTATTTCTACCCATGAAAAGGGGCATGAAAGGACACCTATTTAACAACAATGAAGAGGTCAAGAAAAATACGAGGGAGGAGCTGTCAGACATTTCTAAAGATTGCAAGGTTATTTGTCTATTAGATGTAACCCATAATACATTTTGGATTCACAACCAAAATGACGTACGATAGCTGCCTTGCTGCTCATAAATTATCTGTTTCACAGTAATCAATTCTTCTCATGTTTTCAAACTTAATACATTTTTTTCACTACTGCATTTAGCCATTTATAATTACAATCTTTTATGCATTTCATAAAAAGAATCTTTAGTCCCCAGACTCAACAAACTTCTTCCATAACAAACGAACTCAAGAACCGTTTTCTTATAGTAAATTTTGCGATAATCTTTTAAACTGAGATATTTGTTACATGTTAGCCAACCTCTACGGTTATTTTCGTACAAGCTGATTACAGAAAATGTTTCGAACATTGGAAGCACCAGTGGGAAAAATGTATTAGTTGTAATGGAGTGTATTTTAAAGAAAATAACATTGCTTAAAAAAATAAAATTAAAAAAATGGAAAATATATCGCTTTTAATTTTTTTTTCTTTTTTTGTACCTCATAGCCTAGTAACTTAGATTCGCATAAATATCCTTGTCTAAAATGACGTTTCAAGAGAAGGTACAGGGAGCGGCAGAAACAATGACCCAGTTTACACACATTATTTAAGCATGAATAAATACACTTACACATTATTAGCGCGTGCTGTTTGGAAGAACACGTCATACAATTTATTACACATGTCACGTTTTGTAAATTATGTCCTGCAGGTGTCCACCGTTGTTGGCGATGCAAGCTTCGGCACTAACACGCAGATTCGCCATAACCTTATGGAGGGTGTCGCCTGTTATTGCCTCGATTTCGGCGTGAATGTTGTGTTTCAATTCCTGAATAGTTCTTGGCCTTTTGGCATACACTTTGGATTTCTGGAATCAACACAGATAATAATCACACGCCGATAAATGAGGCGAACGGGCCGGCCAGTGGGCATCACCAAAGCGAGAAACGAGATGCCGTGGAAACATTTCGTGCAAGACTGCCATGGATCTTCTAGCTGTATGCGCTGTTGCACCATCCTGCTGGAACCACTACTGCACATGGCTATTTTTATTGCATATTTCCTTCATTACGAACACTTGCAACATAATAACATATCGATCTGATGTTACAGTGACACAATGACCTGCATCATTTTCAAAAAAATATAAGGACCAAGAATACCCTGCGCAGAAACACCACACCACACAGTAACTTTTTCACTATGAAGTGGTTTTTCGTGAATCTGGTTGGGATTTCTAGGCTCACAGTACCTAACGTTCTGCTTGTTCACATAACCCGATAGATAAAAATGGTCCTCGTCCGACATCATGAAATTGTCGAAGAAATCAGGTTGAGTGTTGATCATCTCCAGGAGCTGTGTACAGAAAGCTTGACGTGCCTGCTGATCTCTGTGCGATAATTGTTGCACCACTTGGAGCTTGTACGGATGGAACTTCATATCCAGATGCTTCATATCCTGTTGCACACTTCTGTCTGAAATGTTAAGGACTTGAGAATGCCAACGAACTGATCGGGTTGGACTACGCTCTAAAGCAGCTGTTACTCTTGCAATGTTGTCCGGGGTGCGAACAGTACGTGGCCTACCAGGGGGCGTCTTGTTTGCTGCAGATGCTTTTGCTCTAAACTGTTGGACCCATCTCCTAATCGTCTTCCGGGACGGAACTTTATCATTCCGACCAATGTTAAACTGTTGCCGAAACGATCGCTTCGTTAGTATTACACTATCACCACTTTCGAAGAACGTTTCAATTACAAAAGCACGATGTGCATTCGACCAACGTTCCATATTGACTGGCAATGCTTTAAACTGCACTACACACTGGTACCAACATCCTGCTATCTGTAAGACACCAGCCCCTTAATGCTTTTTTATATTTCTTAGTTCCTTATTTTAAAAAAATTTAGTCTGCTGAGTTCTAATTGCATGGATATGATCGTTCTCCGATTTATATGCTCCCATTCGTGATTCACTGTCCCTAAAGGTGTCACTAAACCAGTTACTTAAAACCTTTGCCTTTTTCAAATCCTCGGTAACTTTTTCTCCATCCTTATCTATAACTGCCTCAACACCCTCCCTTGCCCTCATTTTTCTAACATAGTTATAGAAATTTCTAGATGCATCTGTCCACAGTCCCCCTGCACCAATAATATTCTTCATAAACCCATTTCTAGCCACCTTCTTTTCTATTATTGATTCCTTGGTTCGTTGTTTCAAGTATTTCCTTCTACTTTGCTGCCTCTTAACTCTGTTGTGTTCTCTTCTCACCAACATCTTTACCCATCTCGCCTCCCAGTTATAGTGCCTGAGATCTGTATAGATTCCTTCACCGTTTTTTATGATCTCCTTGAACTCTTCCGACTTCGACTCTGCCATCCTTCCATTTGCTGAAACCTTCCTTGTAGTATCTCTAGATGTGGCTGTAGATCTCTTCAATTTTTCAAATCTGTGCCTTTTTTAACTGTAATTATTTTTCTTTCAATTTTGGCCACTGGTTTACTAATTCCCATCAGCACTGCTTCATGACCACTGTTTCTTTTATACGCTTCTTACCCCATAAGGTTACCATCGGGCTTTATTAGAAAGATATCCAACGTGTTTCATGCTTTGGTGTTCTGCTCTACCATTTGTTTAAGGCCTCATTCCCTTATTAAGGCCTCTGAAAATTTCTACTCCGCTTTGTTATTAATTACATTTCCTACCCAGTTGACATCTGGTAAATTCAAACGCCCATGAATAATAACCATTTTATTCTCATTTCTGAACTCTGAGTATGAATTTAGTTTCTCCCCAGTTAACGTTTTCTTTTTTATTACTCCAGAAATCTATTCCAAATAACTCATGGTCATGATCCATAAACAACAGTGAACTATATTTTACTCATCGGATGGTGGGCTGTAAATTGTTTGAAACCTCATCAAAATTAATTCGCATTCAACGAAAAATGGATAAAAATTTTCCCGACAGTTTTTATCTTATCAGTGTCAGTGCACGTTAGTAGCAGTTGAGCAGTCGCTGAGTAGAGTTGCGTATTTTCGTTTTATATTTTATCTTTAGTGGTGTGTTGATTTGATTAGTGTTATCTTTGAGTTTTTACAGTATGTAGGAAGTACAGATTAGTTCGAGATTCTAATTTTTTTTTCGCGTTTTTCAAAAGCAGTATGTCTAGGGACTGTGATTGCTGTGTGCAGACGCGAGCTGAGGTGGCTGATAGGCGCGTACAGCTTGCAGCTGTGTTCACAAAAGATATACAGCTGGAAGCTGCCGTAAGAGGTTGCAGCGGTTGTGATAATGATGGACCAGATGTAGCCATGCCGCTCAGAGTTTCTCCTATATCGACCGTTGTACCTGAATCCTAGGATGGAGGTCGTACCGCGGTCACCTGTCGGTGACTGGCGTATGGCTTCTAGGCTTCGAAGCTGCACGCGGAGACAGTCGAACAGGTTTAAGGCCAAGACACTGAACTTGTTCGACTGTCCAAAAGGTATTTCGTATTGTCAGAGGCAGATTCAGTCCCACAATTGTCATCCTGTGAGTTGACGGCGCCCCAGCCAGCTAGGTCTGAGCAATCGCCGAAGGGGATTCTGGTAGTTGGGAGCTCTAATGTTGGGCGGTTTATAGAGCCACTTTGGGAAATAGCGGAATCCTCGGAGAAGAAAGCCAACGTCCGTTTGGAGTGTATTCCGGTTGGCCTCACCCCTGATTTGGAACAGGTCATTCCGGATACCATAGAATGGACGGAGTGTAGCCAACTACAGATTCTGGCTCATGTTGGCACCAATGATGGATGCCGCCTTGGGTTGGAGGTTATCCTCTCTTTCTTCCGGCGGCTACCTGATAGGGTGAACCCTGTGGCCAGTGGTCGCAAGATATCGGCAGAGCTAACCATATGTAGCATCGCAGACAGAGTTGATTGTGGACCTCTGGTTCAGGGCCGTATTGAGGGGCTGAACCAGAGACTACGACGTTTCTGTGATGATATTGGCTGAAAATTTCCCGATATTCGCCATTGAGTTGAGTCATGTGGGGATCCCCTGAACATATAAGGTGTGCACTACACACGTGAATCGGCTACACGGGTGTCAGGGGCCGTGTGGAATGCACTGGGTGGTTTTTTTTAGCTGAGGGAGGAAGACCCGGATCACGAAATACATTTACGGGCAACCCAATCGGATGCAACACCGGAATGTAGGAGGAAATTAAAAGAATCTCGACAGTTAATAGTTCTCTTAATTAACTGTAGAAACATTTGTAACAAACAACCCAAACTTGAAAGCGTTCTTTGTAGTACAGAAGCGGATATCGTTATCGGTACAGAAAGTTGGCTAAAACCGGTAATAACTTACGCCGAAATTTTCTAAGATAACATAAACATTTTGCGTAGAGATATATTACATTCTCATGGAGGTATTTATAGCTGTGAGTAAATCTCTCCCATATAATGAAATAGACGTCGATACGATCTGTGAAATCATGTGGATTATACTCAATGTTGCTAGGTCAAAACACGTCATAGGCGCCTTCTTTTCCATCCACCCGCTTCCGACATAGCTATCGCCGAGGAGTTAAGAAATAATGTAGATAGTATAGTTAGCCGTTTTCAGGATCGTGCTATGATTCTAGGAGGCGACTTCAACCTGCCTTATATCGACTGGCGTAATTACATTCACATTACTGGTAGCTGGTATAAGGCAGCTTTTGAAGTAATTCTCTGTTCTCTGTTCTCAGATAATCATCTCGAGCAGCTAGTTAATTAACCTACGCGGTGTCGTAACGGTAGCGAAAATATTTTAGATCTGCTGGTTACCAACAAGGCGGAATTATTCACCGACATTTCAACGACCACAGGAATAAGCGATCACAAAGAGGTAATTACGACTATCAAATTAATGACCAAACGAAAAAGGGGAAAAGGACGGATTGTAAACAGATTCAGTAAGACCTCAAAGGAGTGTTTTAGAACTTACCTTAGGAATAATTAAAAATAATTTCAAGTTACCAAGGGACACCGTGGCATCGATTTATACGTATAGTCAGGGAAGGTATGGAAATACATATACCGAAGTGGACAATAAATGAGCAGAATGATCTACCATGGAACACACGCAAATTCAAAAGATTACTAAAAAAACAAAGGAGGATTCACGACGCTCAAGGGAAAGGGGTGAACAAGCGATTTAGAAACCTTAGCTGAGTTAAGAGGACGTGTTAAGAATGTGATGGCTGAGGCCTTCAACAATTTTCATTCCAACCCTCTCTCTAAGAGTCTCACAGAAAACCCAAAGATATTTCGTTCCTATGTACGAAACGTCAGTAGTACCAACAACAATTCCAGCACTAATTCGTGAAGGTTCCGAGGTTAATGAAATCTGAGATAAAGCTAACGTACTAAATATTGTATTCAATAGTTCATTTACTGATGAAAATATGGATAGCATTCCCGTAATCCCACGACGTGTCGAGTTGGTGATGGAATCATTACGAATAGAAACTGTAGATATCATAAAGCAATTAGAGCTCCTGATGTGGGTGAAAGCACAGGGCCTGGATGGAATTCCAGTAACAGTATTTTCAGAATACGCGGCGTTAATCGGACCATTTCTGTCTGATATATTCAACAAATCTATAAAAGAGCGAAAAGTACCTTCCGTCTGGAAAATCGCGCAAGTAACTCCAATTTTCAAGAATGGTGAATGAAGTGATCCTAGAAACTACCGTCCCATATTTATAATATCTGTTTCTAGTATAGATATGGAGCATGTTATATGCTCGAACATTATGAATTTTCAAGATGAAAATAATTTGCTTACAACAAATCAACACGGATTTCGGAAGAAAAGATCATGTGAAACACAGCTGGCCCTATTTACACATTATGTAATGAAAGTAATTGATGCAGGTTCACAAGTAGATGCAATATTTTTAGATTTTCAGAAAGCCTTTGTGCTACACATCCGCGTTTTAGGGAAGCTTCGAGCGTACGGCATATCGGATGAGCTTTGTGAATGGATAGAGAACTTTCTAAGTGATCGGTCCCAGTATGTCGTCGTCGAATTCTTCTAATCTAGATGTTACATCGCGTGTATCTCGAGGAATTGTAATAAGGCCACTTCTTTTCTTAATTTTTATAAACGACCACGGAGACTAAGTGAAAAGCATTTTTAGATTGTTTGCTGATGATGCGATTATTTACGGGGAAGTAAGAAATTCGGGCGATTGCTTAAAAATTCCGCGAGATCTGAATGATATTTCGGCATGGTGTAATGAATGGCAACTTACACCAAATTATAAAAAGTGCAAGACAATGAGGAAAACTAACAAAAATATTCAGATTGTTCAGAAATATGAGGTAAACAGTTTAGTTATTGATATGGTTGATTATGGGAAATATTTGGGAGTAAAAATACAAAGGAACATGAAAAGTGACTTACACATTAATTCGTTAGTAGGTAGAGCTAATTCTAGGCTGCGATTCCTTGGTCGAATATTAAAAAATTGTAATGAACAAACAAAGGAGATAGCGTACAAATCTCTTGTGCGTCCACATTTGGACTACTGTTGTGCCATTTGGGATCCGTTTCGTAAGGGGTTGATTGACAGTATAGAGAAAGTACAGAGAAAAGCCGCTTGATTCGTGACCGCTTGCTACAGTCCTTATGAAAGCGTCACAGAACTGATTAGTGTACTGGGCTGGGAGTCTCTGGTAGAGAGACGACTTACGCTTCGTTTAAACTCATTGGTAAACATGTGTACTCCCACATTCACTTACGAGTGTGGTGAAATACTTCGTCCAACAACCTATTTAAGTCTGAAAGATAAGATTAGAGAAATATGGTGTTGCACTGATTCTTATATGAATTCTTTTTACTATAGTACCTTTGGGGATTGGAATAAACAGGAAAGAGATTAGATTTGGTGCTGAACACCCTCTGCTACCCACAATTTTGTGAATTGCAGAGTATATATATGTAGATTTAGATGAACACTCCAGGCAAATACCGGCATAGTTCGTACAAAAAGCCATGGCCGAATTCCTTTCCATCCTCTCCCGCTTCTAGCAAACGGGGGCACATCAAAGTTGTTGAACGTAAATTTGCTTACAATTGCTCCAGCAATTTATAGTCAAATTCCGGGTGTATTTTAACGTATTCTGCACAGTTTAAATTACATCTGACGAAAGAATAGTATAGCGGCAAAAATATTTTTCGTGCCTTCCCGGCAGGAAATGTGAAGCAATTTGGCCATGGCCTTTTGAAAGAACCATCCCGGCATTCTTCTGAAGTGATTTCTGGAAACCACGGCAAACCGAAATCTGGATTGCCAGATGGAGATTTGATTCCACCAATATCGTCCATAGTACAAAAATTACAGAGTACAGATCTCCGATGCAAGTATGTCACTCTTCATCTATTCGTATTGTATTCTTGTGAGGAAACATTCAAGGATTTTATGAAGTAAACCACGTTAAAATTCTTCGCTGGACTCCACAGTAACCTTTTGTGTGTGTCATATCAGATATTCAGTTTATTTACGGTGTGGAATTCTTGCCAACATCGTGAGAACCCACGTCATGGAGATAAACGTTACAAGGTAAAAGTAAACACATTTTATTCGAAAAGGATGTTAACTCAGACTTAATACTGACACAGTGTTTTAGGAAACATATTCACGCAGACCATTCTAAACCTCGTGCAGTTCCTTTACGTAACAGCTTATTTCCAGAGATAGGTGGGAGGGGATATGATGACTTTTATGTGGATATGCGAAGGTGCAGGTGCACGCCATGCTAACAAGTCTTTTCTGAGAATAAGAAACATCCCATCAGATAAGGATAACCTTTCATTCAAGTTGTAACAACCGTCGTTACTAGGAAGTCTATTCAGAGGGCGGCAGTTCAAATTTGAATAATTATTGTGGAACATCTGAAACTTTTTGACAGTAAGTACTCTGTAACTTTGCTTCCCAATGTCGACAAGTTACCACGAAATCACATAATGATGCCGTTATCTGCCCATCAGGACAAAAATACGGTATTAAATTAGGGTTACCGGAATTTTTTCTCCAACTCCGGGGACACTTCACAACTTTTTACAAAAATCCGGGGACGCTTTCGGCATTTGTCCTAATTACGCGTTGCACTTTTATAAGTTATATGATTAAAGGAAGGGTTAACTTAAAAGCCACATATTGTTGATATTTTGTATTTTAAATGAGGATCACAGACAGCCATGTTGCAGACAGCACAAAGCTGTTGTGTCCAAGACGCAGTATACTTGAAATTTTCTTGTATTTGAAGGCACGTACAAGGAAAGAAGGGCGCTTCATATCTCTTGCTTTAAACCACGTATGGGCAACCTTTGCTTAGCTGAGGGCGTAATTTCGGACTTAATCAGGTCGCGGGCCGGACTTAATCAGGTCGCTGGCCGTAGGTAAGAAAGAAGTAGATAGTAGTGAATAAAAAGGCGATAAAAATTCACACATTTTTTGTTTACTAGAATTAAAATAGGATAATCAAACATACAATAAGAAAATTAACAAAAACAGATAGAAAAATCAAATGAAAATTAATGGGAGACTTGAGTTTGAAGTGTTATTTGAAATTTCTGAATCTCTCGCTGGCCGGACTGATGTTGGTGGATCCGGCCCGGGGGCCGGGGGTTGCCCATATATGATTTAAACGAATGCATTAGCAAATCTGGACTTTTAAAGATATATCGCTTGATTAAAAAAAATTCTGAGGACAACAGTAAAATCCGGGGACATTGCGGGGACGAAATCTGTCCGGGGACAGAGAGCTAAATGCGGGGACTGTCCCCGGCAAACGGGGACGTCTGGTAACCCTATATTAAATACACTGAGTCTGTATTCATACATGAAGCATGAAAACTGTTATTCATTCTTGAGCTATTAGCTCCATGATATTTTCTGCATTTAAATAAAATATGTGTGAGGAAATGTATACAGTTATTCCATAATCTTTCGTTGACTTCAGGCCTTTTCAAACTACACAGGCACTTGCTTCTGTAGTATTTCCAGGACAAAAGATTCCTTCCAATGTCTTCTACTCTAGTTAGTGTACCACAGTGCATTTTCTCCTCATCCCCTATTTTCATTCATCAAATAAGTAAGTTCCAAACTTTCATCGAAACTAAATCATATCAGAATTTTATGCATAACATTGTGACAACGGTTCTTAAATATATTCCTTATCTCCTTACTCAAATATTGTGGCGTTAGGGATTTTTAAGGGCACCGTGGAGAGGATAAGTGGAACGAAATGATAATGAATTTAACAATGGCGTTTTGGAGGAACCATTCCGGCATTTAGCTGGTGTGATCGCGTGAAACCGTGAAAAACTGAACTCTGGATGGCCGAACAGGGATTTGAACCCACGTGCTACCGAAAGCTAGGCCCGAGCATTACCACACACCTTAAAGCTATTACAAAGCTTTAGACCTGCAACCTACCACATTACGGGACGTAGAATATAGAAATTATCCTAACCATAAGTTGTTCTTTTCCACTGGCACATATGGTGTAGCGTTTTATATTTGTAATATTTTACAATTGAAGCATCATACCATACAAATAATGGTGTGGTCCCGCAGTAGTAAAGGATTACTAAATTTCTTGCCCCACGAATCTGCCCTCCCGATAAAGGAATGTTTCTTAATTATATTCAATGCCTTCAATGAGGCATACTGTCTTCCCTCATAAAACTGAAGACACTAGAGACAGCCAAGCGTCGTGAAGCTTCAGGTCTTTATCTTCATTTATATTCTTTAATTGGGGGTGAGATCTTACCTGCTTTATTTTAATCAGCTATTTATGCATATTTTGTTATTTTATTGATTTTATTCCTTGATTATGAATGAAAGAGTTGTGGAATGAATTTCTGAACGTATGCAGGTATAAAGCTAAATGTGTCATAAACTTATCATTTATTATAACATCATAATGACCAAACAGAAGGAAGGTGTATTTACTTCTAAAGTATAATAAACAATTCAAAAATTCTTTATAAGACAACAAGTCCTACACAAATCTCCGATAGACTATTGAATTGATATGCTATAACAACATTGAAATAATCATATTTGAATCTTAATACAAATTTACAAACATTAATACAGTAAAATTGATATCCCCGTGGCTTTATATAAAAGGAATACTACACAGCAAATTATGAAATCAGTAGTGGGGTGGGGGGGGGGAGGTGGCGGGGTTCTCCGAATCACGTAATGTTTTGAAAAAACCCAGGGCTCAGTCAATCAGAGTCCAAGGTCGTATGGGGCCACTGACGCGGGCTTTTCGAATGGACCAATGGGAAAATTATGTGGTAGCTTGACTTCACAGGTGATTTCAGTGGAGGGGCATAGCCAATGATGTCACAGACCAGTAGTGGAGGGTGTGCTTCTTCTATCTCTCTCTAGCTGGAGGTTTCCCAAGCTGTGATTCCCATTTACATGACGGGATCGTGACGTGGAGGGGCGTAGCCAATGAGAGGCCATGATCAGCAAAAATACCCATTGATGTCATAGCAACAACCCGAGGGAACGCTCTCTTTCTAGATTGGAATGGAGGGCTGTCCAACACAGCGCTCATGTGATAGCAATCAGTTATTTCCGAGAGGAATTTTGACACAGCCTTTAGCTAGCTATTACCGAGCAACCCGGAATTTCATGTGGAAATAGATATTTGTTCAGGTGGCCAGCCATTAGCGATCGCTATCAACAAACAAGGAATACAGCGCGTAATATGCAAGTTACCGACCTCGGTAGCGTGCCGAAGGTCGCCAGTTCGAGTCCGGTCGAGGGCATGTGTGTTTAGTGTTGTGTGTATGTGAATTTCGTGACCTTCCTGTAGTGTTCAAGTGTCCGTACTTTGTTTCTACATTGTAGCTGAGATATTGAAACACTAGAACAGTCGATAATCACGTTGAGCTTGCTGTATGGCCTATGTAGCCAAATGCCATAAAAAAATAAAATAAAATAAAAAACACTTTCAAGAAACTGATTGGTTGGTATTTATGATGCAAATATGAAAAATGCTAATTTAGACTCCACAAATAACAATACGAAGCAGCTAAGGATAATGGTCCTAAATTGTCGGATAATTACAGGGAAAGTAGCAGATTTTCACACCGCAGTTGCGACTAATGATGTGGATATAATACTAATTTTTGGTAAAAATTTAAGGTAAAAAATCGGGCCATTTTATCGACCGCCGGATTCTGGTTTGGCTAACGCGGAATACTTCAGAAAGTATTTACAAAACATATCAGGGACATATATTGATCGTGGGTGGTGACTTTAGCCTACCGTCGGTTAAGTAGAATAGACGCATGTTCAGGTTGGACGGAATAGGTAGGCTAATAACCGAAACGTTTCTAGAATCATTTGCAGAAAGATCTCTTGAACAGATGTTCGATGAGCCAGCGCGGTGCGACAAAGTTACTTCATCCATTCTGGATCTTTTTCTCATTAGCAATCCTGATATAGTAGATACAGTTTGTATAGAAGACGGTAATAGTGATCACAAGGTGGTTGTAGTAACTTTAAACTCTAGTCTGAATTTGAAACATGATAAAGACAAACTCGTATATTGCTTAGATAAGGCAAACGATGCGGGTATGGTTGATCACTTGGTGAAAATTTTTGGAACGTACACGCTAAATACAAATGCTGAGGAATTTTGGTTTAATTTAAAAGAAATAATATAGAACGGTTTTAATCAATTTGTTCCTAAGTAGTTTATTAAGGTCAATAGGGAAGTGAAACGTTTGCTTAGGAGGCAAAGGCGTTTGCATGCCATGGTGAAGAAATCGGGGGACTCATATAATCGGGCTATATTAGTCCAGTTGCGAGGGGAAGTGCGTAAGGCAATTCGTGATGCTTTTAAAAAATTCCAAGCCAGGAATTTATCCGAAGATCTGATTACTAATCCAAAAACGTTCTGATCGTATGTTAAAGTAATAAGAGGCTATCGTAAAGTTATGCCGTCAATGATTAAGAGAAATGCTGAATTATCAGAAACAAGCGTAGAGAAAACAGAAATTGTGAATAATATATCTAAAATGCTTTCACGATAGAAAACTCATAGTAGATTCCGATATTCAACCTTTTTTTTGTTTTACTTATGGGCTTTCACCTCGTCGACGCCTAAGGTCATTAGAGAAGGGATGGGACTGGGGACACGGAACGGGAAGGAATTCGGCCATGGCCTTTTTGAAGGAAGCATCCCCGCATTCGCCTGGAGTGATTTGGGTAAACCATGGACAACCCAAATCAGGATGCCTTGACGGGAATTTGAACCCGCATCCTCCCGAATGCGAGGCCAGAACGTTAACCGTTCACCCACCACACTCGGTCCGATATTTAACAACCGTGCCGACAAAATTATGAATGATCTCGTTTTTGATGTCGAGGGAATAACTAAACTCCTCATGAATGTAAAAAAACCACTAAGGCTCCCGGACCAGACGGTATTCCTACAAGAAGATGGGAAAACCTTGGATGGGAAGGAGGATTGACTGATTCCAATGATAGACCACAATCAGAACGTGCTATGTTGACTTTAGATCGGCACAGACTAAAGCATGCATACAAAACAATCAAGACATTAGAGAGAAAAAAAGCAAGGCAGGTGCAGAGGGGTGCCAAAAGAAGACTTGAAGATGATTATGAAGACTGTGAAGGGGGTATTAACTATGGATAAAAAATGTTTTAATCTTCTTTCTCCGTTTTAATTTTTACTTATTCTAGGGACATTATCTCAGGTACTGGTGAACCTAGAAGTCTGAAATTTTTATGACAATTTCCCATTGATTTCATTTACGTACTGGGAAGGAATTCGTCCATGGTCTTTTTCAAGGAAGCATCCCGGCATTCGGCTGGAGTGATTTTGGGAAACCATGGGAAATCCAAATCTGGATGCCCGGACGGGGATTCGAACTTGCGTCCTCGGGAATGCGAGGCCCGAACGTTAACCGGACATCCCGTTTTGCCAGATGGACCGAACTCTTTAGACGCGAAGGGGCCACGGTATATAACAGCACCCAATACCGGTTGAAAACTCATTTCTACCCAAGAAGTCCGCTGTATGCCGTCGAAACGTCGGCTTTATGGTACATATTATGATGCGGCGTCACCAGGAAAGCCAAGAGATTACAGGTATGTTGTTTGCATGTTATCACACACATCAGTCTAGAGTCTGCAAGAAGAATAAGGAGTTATCTAACACTGGGAACTAGCTCCATAGCTTAAAACTTGAACAAGAGACTTTAAATAAATATACTGAATTGCCATAGTCGTGGGATACTTAATAATATCGTGTGGAACCCATTTTTCCAGGAGATGTACAGTAAACCGACGTGACATTGACTCAGCAAGTCGTCGGAAATCGCCTGAAGTATTGTTTTATTAATAAAATCATACATATTTGCAGTCAGGATGTGTCCAAATCTTCCCCACTCGCCAAAGCATGGACCTCGGGCAATTTAATATTTCGAGGAATACTCTGCCTGTCCCGGCACTGAACAGGAGATGGGGGTGTAAAGCCTTCAACCTGGACAGATACAAAACAAAAATGATTGGGCTGTGGTTACGACGCGGAAGGTAATCGATAAAATCCCTTGGGTCACTGTAAGGAATTTCGTACATCCATCTCGAGCTGTCAAGTATGGAGACTTACAGTTAAGCAGTTTCTCATGTACGATCCAAGACAGAGGCTTCTGGAACTAAAACAAACATTACTGGAGCCATACGATTCAATCAGCCAATTACAATGTATGAATACTGGGAAATTTCAAAACGCCTGTAAGATAGTAGATGAGCTAGGCATTAAAAAAATTGTTTAAAAATGTTGCAATTTGTTTATCATTTTCTTTACACGATGTAACCAATCGGAGCATATAGAAAATCGAGTCACTACGAGTACTACAATAATCGTTTTTGGAACCGTGAAGGTGACATCAGTTGGATTAAGTGTCCAATATTTGAAATGGAAGTTTTTTTTTAACTTTTAGCCAGCAGTGGCTGGAATTATGCAATTTCTCAGGCGACGTTGCATCCGAGAACATATTACTTTTACTGCTGGTGTTTACAGCTACTGCCACGGTACAGTAACAAATAGTATCTGATTTAAAGGATTAGCACTTACATGGTACTCTCTAGAACCCAACTAATGCCTTGAGTGGAGTGATGCACGTCTTGTATACAGGACCGTATGTCTGGTGGTTAGGAAACTATCACCGTGATCTTTCCAGCAAGAGGGATAAAAAAAATTCCCGCTAACGGGAGCTACAATCGGTTAATCTCGGACCGAATGCTAGGCATAATCACACTGCTTTAGCGATCGTGGCCATGAAAGAAACTTTTATTATTTAAAGAGTATTGTGTAGCAAGGTGTAAAAACTATAACCAGCATTGCTTATAAGCGTGAATTATCTGCGCAATACGCTATATAATTTCGTTACTACAGTCAAATTATCTTTATCAGCGTATATAAGAATCTTGCTGAAGAAGGACAAACAAAACTATGAGTATGAGGAAAGTAATTTATTAGAATATAAGTAAAACCACACAACATTAGTTACAATACTTGATAGTGGATGTTAGAAATCTGTATCACAAGGCTTAGATCTAGGTAACACTCGTGTCTGGCATTAAGGAGGGGAGTTCTGTCCACGGTGCGGCCATCAAGGTTTCCGAAATCACTTCAGTCGGATGCTTGAATGGTTGCTGCAAAATGCCATTGTGAAGTAATGAAAGTAATCTACATTCTAAATCTTTTTTCTTCTCGTATATTTTATCACTGTTAAAAATCTGTCTCTGGCACAAGTGTCAGAGGAATGTCTCTGGAACAAGGAGTCGCCGGAAGCAAGAGCTGATTAGTCAAGCAGAGATTATTATGTATTTGGTCACCATGGCAAGTCTCGGGAATGAATGTAGTACGGATTATCGTTATGTTTATTTTAAAAAAAAAACATGAAACAAAGTTTTGAGTTGGAGGCGATGGAAAGTTTAAACATCTGTTACCTATGGAATTAAACCGTTTATTTTAAATAATGGAAATCAGTAAAATTAAACAAAGTAGACTCTAAGTCATTTATAATCACAATATTTGAATATCAACTAAAAATAAAAAGTAAACAGTACATCCAATAAAATAACTTACAAGTAGGCTTATGGCGACAGGGAAAAGGGCAATCAAATAGTTTACCCCATAACAGAATTCCTTCAAAATCCTTTGTTTAGTCTTCTCCTGGCTCTAATAATCTGGACGTTAATGAGTTGAGAGCGGAAGAAACTACGGAACGTATTATTGAACAAAATGTCAACTTATGACTGGAAGAAGAATTAAAGAGAGTTTATAGTTTTAGATACGAAGGCATGTTTAGTATGGGATACAATGGAGACACGTGGGAAAGGCTTTACGTCTCGTCGACACTGAGGCCATTAGAGGCGGGAAATTACTGGGGTCAAGGAACGGAATTCGCTCATGGCCTTTTGAAGAAACCATCCTGACATTCGCCTGGAGATATTTGGGGAAACCATGGGAAACCCAAATCTGGGTGCCCGGACGAAGTTTCGAACGCGCGTCCTCCCGAATGCGAGGCCAGAGCGTTACCGCTCACCCACCACACTCGGTCACGTAGTAAAGAGGAATGCCAGCAGAAATCTCAGGGGCACGAATGTTTCAGTAAGAAGCAAAGTAATAATCTGTCGGCCATTACGTGTGTCTTTCCTCACTTATGCCACAGAAACATGGCTGGTGAAGAAATCGGGTGTTAGAAAGACACAGCCAAGTGGAATGAACCTGGTCGACAGTAGAACAGGAATAATGAGAATGGTAATATAAGAAACTAGCCGATACCCGCGTGGACTTAGAATTACACTAGAATTGATTATAGAAAGCTGTTAGTAATATAGGATTGGTCCCAAACAACACCGAGTTGGCATAATATGACAGGAAAGCCATCACTATATCTTCTACCGTCGAATCTATCTCATAAAGAGAATCAGTTTTCAACACATATACCAACAGAAAAACAAACGAAGGTGCGGGGATTCGTGTGAGGAAAGGGGGGGGGGGGAAGGGTTACCTAAGGTCATATTTATTTCAGCTGGGTCTTTTCATCTGTAGCAAGAGCATCCAATTCTTGGATTTTCTAATAACTTTAGCTGCTCCTGCTCTGCTACAGCTACCACTAACGCCATGTTTACGCCCGCAAGACTTGTCAAAAAAGAAGAAAAATAAACTGGTGCCAGAAACATTTACGCAGGCACAAAGTAATGGTACGTGCAGTGCATCTATACCAAAATAGGATTTATCTCTAAACGAAATTTATTAACAAATCATACACCAACAGATTGCGCGAGAAGAACATCAGAGCAACAGACGTAACATTACAGACAACACACCCATCCGTCAGTCTGACACCATTAGATATGTTCCAAAACATCGTGACGGAAACTGTTATTCATATCGAAAGAACATCGTGTGTCCTTCGTACAGATATAAAGTATTTCCTTGTCAAATGCCGTCAATATAGGTATAGCCATTTCGACGACTAAACGTAACAAAAAGACAGACTTTCTTTCGCATATATAATATATTAGTGAAGATCACATACACTCACTGACTGCGAGAGAAACAACGGCAGAGTGATCATTACAGCGTAAAACAAAAGTGTACACCTACAGCATTGTTAGACAGCGTACGATTTGCCAATTATATCATCCTTAAATTTGTGATATCTACTGTTTAATATGGAATCTGAAAAACTAGCCGTCCATGCATGGCTCATAAGATCAAAAACAATTCTTAAAATTGTTTGCTTCCATCGGGATTTGGACCGGGAACTACGGTCCAACTACAGCTAGCAAGCGCGTTAACCACTGAGCTATCATCACGCGATACTATAAGGTACTACAGAATTTTACACATCTTAAGCGTCGGTCTATGTTCGTTTCGGTAATTTTTCGAAATTACATGACAATATGCACTATTTATACAGAAGAAAGTATCCTATGTCCATTCTAATGCCAAATCGCATCTCCTTGTGAAATTTCATCACGATCAGATTAGCTGTTTAGTCCAAGAAACGTAATTAACAGACAGACAGACAGAGTTACTTTCACATTTATAATATTAGTATAGATGAGATGATTAAGGTATCATCTAAGCAGAAAGCCTGCAAGTCCTGAAAAGAAACTGTGGCGATCGAATGCTACGGAATCGTAAAAGGAATGCGGACTTACTTTTCCTTGTGACTTTACGCAATTAGAGGTGTCATTAGATGTGGGAGCAAGGATAGGGGAGAAATTCGTATACAACTTTTTTGAAGGAACTCCCCGGGCATTCACATAGAGTTATTTTGGAAAATAATGGAAACTGAAAACTGAATGGCCGAACGGGGAGCCGATGCCGCGTTCTCCCGAATGCGAGAGCAGAATCTAGAATATCCCGAAAGAATAATCAAATAAAGAAAAAAGGCAAACGATCCAGAAGAAGACGGCGCAATATATAGAGGAAAGTGCCCATATTCCGGACCCCTCCCCCTAAAGAGGACCCCCGATCTCCTGCCTCTGCATTGAACTGAACTCTAGCGCAATCAAATGTAAATAGTAGTTTTGGCTTCTATCACTCTGTAACAGAGAGCTTGTGTTGCTCACTTTAATTGTTGATCGCTAAATCGACATTACGTGTTTTGTCAGTGAACTAAGTTTTTACAGTGTGCTGTATCTTTTGAATTTCTCGAGGAAATTGGCAGGTACGCCTTCCAACCAATATACACTCTTAAATGATAAGTTTTTAGATTAATGTTTATCACTGAACTGTCTTGTCGAAACGTTAGGTTAAAAATCTATTGGGTTAACAAAATACAAGCTACGGTTGCGCAAAGCGGACCACCGTGAGTTGCCCTAAACCGGACCCCTTCTTTTTCATGCTTACAATGTCTGGCTATATCTCCAACAGAGGGCGAAAGGCCTGCATTTCTATGATCATAACATCTATGCCTTATAAAGCCCAATTGATGGAAGCTAAAAGAGCTAAAGAAGTCAAGGAAACTCAACAGTAATCATGATCGAGGATGCAAAAGTAGCCGCGGATGGAGACATGGTTCAGCAGTAGGGCTTTCCAGAAAAGAGAAAGAGCAGGTCAAAAAGCGCTTTACTTTTGAAAAGAATGTGAAAGGATCAAGCACTGAGGATGAAATGAGTGCATCCTCTGGATCATCGGAATTGGAGCTTCTTCCTGGAGTGCCCCCATCCAAAGATAATGACGCTTGGTGCATATTCTACTACAGGAAGTTTTCCGAAGATTCAGAAGGAGAACTATGGATAATGTGCGATATATGTTCGTTTTGGGCCCATGTGGATTGTGCTGGGACTGAATAGGACGTGTACATCTGTGACTTTTGCCACTAAACAATTTAACTTATGTTGTATTTTCTGTCTTCTTATATTGTAATCTATATATAGGATATATTTGTATTTTTAAAAAAAAAAAAAAAAAAAAAAAAAAAAAAAAACCTTTAATTATCATATTACATTTGTGCCTTAAAACCATATTATGTTTTTTTGTGATTCAGTTAATTTTTATAATTTTATTTAGTGTAATTTTCATAACTTTTATTAGGGGTCCGATTTATGCAACTATTTTTCAAATCGCAAAAGTGTAAAGTTTTTTTAGATTTTTTTTTTGTAATCATTTATAGAGATAAGTTTTGAAATTAGAATGTAAAAGGTGCGTGACATAGTCAAGTAAATATTTCATGCTTTAAAAACAGTTTTTTTTACTAATTTATATATATTGTTAATAAAAAACAAAATGGGGGTACGCTTTTGGGCACTTTCCTCTAACTGAAAAAAAGTGGGAGACGGTTTACAGCAAAAATGAAAAGGACTGGACCAAGACGAAGACAGAAATTAAAGGAAAATAAAGAAAATGTGAGAAGTTTGTGTTCAAAGCAGATGCCGCCAGTGTCTTGTAACAGTGATTGATGCTTGAATCTTTCGAGTCACAGAAGAAAATAAAATAATGTAGTGCAGAAATAGTTGATAGAACAATACTTTTTCCCCAATCCGATCGATTACAGCCACTGTCTTGACACTTAACTCAAGAAACGAAGGAAACTGATATCTGAGTAGTAAGGTTTTGAACCTAAGACAAATCGGCGTCTCCTCTGAGTACGCTATTAGCACGCGTGGGTGGCTGGGTGCCGTCCTAACCGCAGCTGTCGCACCTGGTCAGCAGCCGGTATGCAAAGTAGGAAACTGTATAGCTGCGACGTTTAAGTCGCTCCACTGGGCGCCTTTTGTGCCCACTTAAACAGATTCGAGGAGCCGCTCAACCAACGGTCTGTGTCCCTACGCCTTACTAATTGTCTGGGTTACTTTCTCCGTACAAATGGGAAGGATTCGGCGTTCTCAGAAAAACGAGTTAATTAGAGTCTATGCCAGCGACGGACATTATTTTGGTAGCGTGACACTGATTTCCCACACCACCATTCTATAGTGCCGAGATACAAAACGAACAACAGGTTCGAGCTGTGTTTAAACGCGAGGACTCTTTTCTCTTCCTCCCTGTTGGAATTCTGTCATTTTACCTACAATAAAAAATACTCTTTATTCTCAGTATTACCATCTCAAGCGAGTGGAACATAAAGGATGATTCATATCTAATTGCTTTGCACCAGAAAACTTTTCTAAGGAATACTGACGAGCATGTATGCACGGAGAATACTTTCCTAGAAAACGGTCACATTTTTTCAAGGTGGTTCATTTCTGTCCGGCTTATTGTCGTGGACAAAATCAGTGTAGAATGGTCCCTAACTTTTCAGCTTACATAAAAATTTATCACAGAATTATAAAAATAAGAACACAAGAATCATTATGAAATTATGCATTGACATGCAGGATGAATCTTCAAAATATTTTAATATCAGTTTAACAAAACTAACAATTATTTTTTTTTTATATAGTTATTTCTCAAAACGGAACGCTGTTATCGTAAAATTGTACATTTAAAATACAAGATAACGATTTTCAAAAGTAACTACAAATTTTAAATGGTAAATACAAATTAGGATGTTCAGATTTTGGAATGACAGTATTGTAAATATAACTGAAAAGCAATCTAACAGCGACAAATTCCTACAGATTTTGATAAACATATGATTCTAAATCAAGCGATAATTACCTCATGTTAACATAGGACATCTAGTAAATTTTTAGCTGCACTATGGTACGATTGACGCAGAAATGTATATGTGTGTATTTTGGATGGGAGGTTATAACGGGTGCCCTAATAATGGCTTGTGGTGTTCAGGTGTATATACTTAGACGAAAGCTGAGGCAGCCTATTAGATGCTAAAAATTAGAAGTTTTTCTAAAATCTAATTATAAATAACGAGCAAGTTGTAACTTTCACGATTAGCACTCATGTAATGTGAGTCATCAGAATGGATAGAAACATTCTACGAGTCGGAGCGTGGAATGTTAGAAGTCTAAATAGGGCAGGTATGTTAGAAAACTTAAAAAGGGAAGCTTAACAACTTAAGTTAGATGTTGTTGGGATTAGTGAGATTAAATGGAAGGACGCCCAGGATTTCTGGTCTGGGGAACACAGGATAATTAGCACACAACCTTTCAATTGAGTCACTGGTGTAGGATTTGTAATGAATAAGAGAGTAGGGAAATGGGTGAGTTATTATGAACAGTTTAGTGACAGGATTATTTTGATGAGGATAGAAACTAAGCGCGTCCCAACCACGTTAGTACAAGTGTATATGCCAACGTCACAGGAAGATGATGAAGAAATAGAAAAAATATACACTGAAATTGAAGAATTAATCCAATATGTGAAGGGGGAGGAAAATCTAATAATCATGGGTGATTTTAATGCAATAGTGGGAGAAGGAAAAGAGGGGAATACTGTAGGAAGTTTTGGTCTAGGAGAAAGAAATGAGCGAGGAAGCAGGTTGCTAGAATTTTTGAAAGATATAAGTTAATAGTGGCAAACACATTGTTTAAGAACCATGCAAGAAGAATATACTCCTGGAAACGTCCTGGGGATACAGGCAGATATCAGCTAGATTATATAATGGTCAAACAGAGATTCAGGAATCAAGTTCTAGACTGTAAGGGGTATCCAGGAGCAGACATAGACTCTGACCATAATTTGACAAGAAAGAAATGCAGGCTGAAATTTAAGCGAAGAAGAAAGTAGTATAAGCAGAACAGACTGGAAGTGAATAAACTTAAACAATCTAGCACAAGAGAAAAATTTGCTGACGTAACTCTGAAAGGAGCTCAACCGAGGACGAATGGAATGCATTAAAGACCGAAATAATGAAAGCTGGTAAGGAAACATTAGGATTTAGGGAACAAGTTGCCCGAAAACCTTGGATCACAGAAGAAATTTTGGAGCTGATGGATCAGAGGAGAAGGTACAAAAATGCTCAGGATGAAGCAGGAAGAGAGCAGTACAGGCAATTTAGAAATCAAATAAATAGGAAATGCAAAATAGCAAAAGAAGAATGGCTAGAAGAAAAGTGTGAAGAAGTAGAAAAGGAAATGGTCGTAGGTGAAGTAGATGTTGCATATAGAAAGATCAAACAGAATTTTGGAGAAATAAAGAAAAAGGGTATGAACATTAAAGTTGCCGATGGGAAACCTCTTTTAAGCTCAGAAGATAGGGTTAACCGATGGAAAGAATACATTGAGAAACTGTATGTTGAGGACGAATTGAACAATAGTGTAATGGAAAAGGATGGTGATGTCGACATTGATGACTTAAGAGATCCTGTTTTGAGGACAGAAATTAATAAATCTCTGAATGACTTGAAAGCAAATAAGGCAATTGGAATTGATGAGATCTCTCCAGAACTTCTTAAATCCCTAGGAGAGCAAGGAATCAAAAGATTATTCAAGCTGATATTAAAAAGTTATGAAACAGGAGAAATTCCAACTGATTTCAATAAAAATGTCATCTTCACAGTTCCAAAGAATGCACAAGCCGACAAATGTGAGAAGTATCGCACCATTAGTCTAACAACACATGCTTCAAAATTACTGACCAGAATAATATACAGAAGGATTGAAAGGGTAATAGAAGAGATAGTAGGTGATGATCAGTTTGGGTTTAGGAAAAATCGCGGTACAAGGAAAGCAATTCTGTCTTTAAGATTAATACTTGAAGGGAGGATAAAGAAAAACAGAGATACTTTTATGGCATTTGTTGATTTAGAAAAAGCTTATGATAATGTTAGGTGGGACAAGATGTTCAAAATTTTAAAGAAGTCAGGTATAAAGTATAGAGATAGAAGAATACTCCAAAAACTATATAAGAATCAAGTGGCTATAATAAAAGTAGAGAATCACGAGAGACATGCATCAGTTAAAAAAGGTGTGAGACGAGGTTGTAGTCTATCCCCGTTAATATTCAACTTGTATGTAGAAGAAGCAATGAAGAAAGTCAAAGAAAAATTTCCATGTGGCATAAGTTTACAGGGAGAAAAAATCAGTATGCTACGATTTAATGATAACATTGTCTTGTTATCAGAGAGGGCTGAGGGTATTGAGAAGTTACTGAATGGCATGAACAAAATATTGAAGGAAGATTTTGGACTGAATATAAATCAAAGCAAGACAAATGTGATGAAATGTGGCAGAAATGATACCAATACTAGAAGATTAAATATAAAAATTGGATCGAATGCAATAGGAGAAGTAAGCGAATTCTGTTACCCTTGGGAAGCAAAATTACAACCGATGGCTGAAGCAGGAATGATGTTAAAAGCAGAATAGAACTAGCAAAAAGAGCCTTCATGAAAAAGAGAAATCTTTTAGTTTCAAATATTGATCTAGGAATTAGAAAGAACTTTTTGAAACTCTTTGTGTGGAGCAAAGCATTTTAAGGTAGCGAAACATGGACTTTAGGAATACCGGGAATAAAGAAAATTGAAGTATTTGAAATGTGGTGCTACAGAAGAATGCTGAAAATTAAGTGGACAGACAAAGTAAGAAATGAACGAGTTTTGGAAATGATGGATGAGAAAAGAAGTTGATGGAAGAAGGTTACAGAAAGAAGAGACAGGCTGCTAGGTCATATTTTGAGACATGCTGGATTTGTTAATTTGGTTGTGGAGGGAACAGTGGAAGGTAAGAACTTTAGAGGAAGACAGAGATTAGAATATATGAAACAGATAATTGGGGATGTGGGTTGTAAGGGGTATGTAGAAATGAAGAGGTTAGCACAGGATAGGAAGGGATGGAGGATTCCATCAAACCATTCGAAAGACTGACGACAGCAAAAAAGAAAAAAAAAAAATATGTGAGCCTAAAACAGACTGCGAAGCTCGAATGGTATGAAACGAAAAAGTAATGTGTAGTCCATTTTCTTGTGGCAGAGGCATCATTAGAAGCGAGAGAGGGTTGGGGGGGGGGGGCAAGGAACGGGGAAAAATTCGGCTATGGCGTTTTTAAGGAATCATCCCGACATTCCCTTGGACTGAATACAGGAAACTATGGGAAACCGATATCTAGAAGGCCAGACTTGTATTCGAACCCGAGTCCTCCGCAATGCTCACCCATCACACTCGGTGTGGTAGACTGATCCCACGCTAATAATCTTAGTTACAGTAAGAGAACTGATAATTGACTGACCATTCATTAGTTCTAAAACTGATCGTAAGAAATGGCACAGTACTCTAATGGAAACAACTGCATGATTTTTAAAACATAATAATTTCAGCTATTTACAACGTTTTTAAAATAATTTAATTTTTTGCTGTTATATTTTATCGAATAAACAATTAAGGAAATAAACTTATTTGTTTATTGAGATTAAACCGTTGACTGATGTAAAATACTTATAAGAAACTTTATTCTAAATTTCCTTTAAACGATCAGAAAAATTAATAGTGTGTTGCGAATATTAGTAAAAGAAATTGCTTAAAACGCGCCCTACATTATTTGATAATGCTTTTTATATCCATCGGTTTTCCTTATGTTATAAATTCGTAAACTACCATAAGTCCTATAAAGCTAACGTATCACAAAACAAATATATATAATATTGTGTGTTGTTTGTTTAAGTAACGTTTTTGAATAAATTATAAACACTGGAAAATCAGTTATTAGTTTGAAATTGTTGATGAAATTTCATTGATAAACGTAAATGAAGCGCGTTTTGATTTATAGTTGCAATATAAACGGTCAATTGTATAATGGAGTATGATGAAAAAAACCTGATTTTAAAATTTTTTGGAGCCGCAGTTACAGCGAAAATCTGCACCACATTGATATAAATCAGCTTTAAATTAAAAATGTGTTTCAATTCATTGCAATTCAATGAACGTTTGTATGGGCTGCTGTAGAAGTTATATTTTCAAGCAGCAATATTGACTTAGGTAATGGTAAAAAAAAAAGCTGAGATTCCATGGTATACCTTGAGGGACGAGATTATAATATTTATTCTTTTTATTAAATTTGGTTTAATGGGTGCCATTCATGCAGTTAAAAGTAATTATACATGTATGGATATTATGCAGCCTGCATTGTAATGTTAACATTTCACGGTGAAATATACGGTACGAGAACCCGAGAAATTATTTTTATTTTACGTTGCTTTCATGAGTACCGTGGTGCTAATGTCGCATGTAAGTAGTACCACCTGGACACTCGTAGAAGTTACTTCCTTGTTGCACACATCCTAACAGCAAAACTTTAAATTAAAGCAGACGAATGTAAATATGCGTTGAGCCGGGGAAAGCCAGCTGCCCGCCGCCTGCCCGCCATCTGCTAAGGTGTCACTGTAACATAAGCAGGCTGCTGCAGGTCAATCCTTTCAACAGCTTGTTGCTCTTACGCTCAGATTTCATTCCTCCCCTCAGCACAGCATGTGCTCGCAAGCAGCACGCACACCCGCTGCTACTGAATCATACCATTCAGTATCAAGTTTTTGACTTCTTTGGTAGTAAGCCGAACACAAATACAGTCAGAAAGTTCTCATATTCCCTTCCTTGTGAAAGAAGAATTGATTCATAAATCTTGCAGGTTATCGTTCCGAGACGTTAACGGTACCGTCTTTATATGGAAGGAAGCTTTAATCTTATAATTTATTTCAAAACTTTATTCAGATGTCTTCTTAACATACATTCCTCATACTTCTCTAACATGAGGCAGTCCCAGTAATTTAATGAACTGTTAATATGATATCTACTATTACTTTCAAAGGTAGCTTATATGGTACTGTACTTTTTACATTCATGCTGAAAAATATTAACTTTTCTTTGACCGACGAACTCAAGGCAATTTGAATTTTTATTTATTTATTTATTTATTTGCTATCGACGTGAGATTAATTAATGAAGATGTCAGCACGTTTTCGTCATTTCGAACTTTTCGAGCACGATAGAAGACAATTCCTGAACACCAGATTAGTAACCAAACCTCTCTGCAGAGCGTATTGGGGGAAGGTATATCATTCATTCTCGGTATTAACAACCTACTCACCACTAAACGTACTGGGGAAGGAAACGGGAACTTCCCATTGCCAATTTTCCCTCTGAGGTTGTTATGGACGGGTAACGCCCCCATTGTGACTGTAGTATCTGGTATGGCACACAGCCTTAAAGTAACACAATGGTAACAGAGTCAGTTATATTGTAACAATATTGCTTTATAAATTTAATGAAAAACCTCAAGACTGGTAAGTAATTAAGGCAGAGTGTTATCCTGTGAAGCTGGACTGTAAGATCCCTTTCAATTAACGTGCGTTAGTCATTTTACCTATTGAAATTTTCTTGCACTATAAAGATTTTTCTAGAGGTAAAAAAATTTTTCATGGTGATCTTCGAGCCTTTTTGGTTTGTAGCCGTATTTGATTTAAGAGTTGTAATCAAGAATTTTTGGTGAAAGTGCAGAAGAGGAGGAGGAAAAGCTGGAGGCTTGGATCAAGCTGTTTGAGGAGTTGTAGAAATATTTGCTGTCTACAATATTTCTAACTAAAATAGTAGTAATAAACACGCTGCCATTTTGAAACATTACAACATCACACTGAATGGGGTATAATATTACTACCTGGCAATCGAAACTTCTATTCTACTAATTCTTATAAAATACGGTAGCCTCAGTCAGTTGGTTATTGGAATAAAAAAAGATTTCTCATTTTTATCCACACACTTTAATGACCCGATGGACACAAAACTGTCCAACCACCGACTGATATTTTCCAATAAGTTCAATTACAACACCAGCAATATAATTATCCGAAGATTGCAAGTCCTTTGACCAAAAATGATACGTGTTTGTACCAACTAGTAACATAAATTTCAGTTCAGTACGTAAAAGAAACAGTTTTTCTTTTATCACTTTATATATATAGTGGCAACAATAATAGTCCACCATATTCCATAATACACTCGTTTCTCCACCAACCACAGATTTTGTTTCGCCGACACATCCTTGTCGCAATGTAATATTAATTCCACATATTGAAATCATAAAAAAACTTTATAGCCGTACAATTCTGTCCGAATAAGTTCTCACTACTCCAGCGAACATCACGAAACTTAAAAGAAGATATTAGCAAAGATTCCATTTTCGCAATCAATCCAGGGATACCGATCTGTAGCAATCGATATTATCCTTGAATGTTATCGAGCAATATGATACAATAATTAACCAAACAATAAAAATAATAGAATTAGGTGGGCAATTAATTAGTAATATGGCAGAATATGGACTGAAAATCAGGTACAGGGAATTCTAATGTGAAGATTTACCCTAAAAAATCAACAACTCCAAAATGTTCACCAATTCAAATATCTTGGCAGTACTCTGAACAAATATAACACCAGAAAATGTGAGATTACTAACAGAAACTACAATGCAGCATTCTTTTATAATCAAGTGAGAAGTCTGTTGTGGGACAAAAAAGCGCCCACAAAGCGGAAACATACACTATTTAAAACTTATTACATCCCCATACTGACTTATGCACCAGAAACATGTACCCTGTCCAGAAGAGACAATAGTAGACTTTAACCCTCTGAAATGATGTTTATGTGTTCCATGCTTCAGAAGACATGGAAGGACAATGTAAGGATGAAACCAATCGTGCAGAGGCCGGTATAAAGGACAATATGGCAAAATACTTACAGCATTCCCGCCTGAGGTGGTATGGACATGTTCAAAGGAGGGAGGAAGAAAGAAGAGCAAAGGCCTACTTTAATATGAACATCCAAGGAAAAAGACGTGTGAGAAGGCCCAATAAGAAATAAGTAGACCAAATTAAGAAGAATCTGGAAGAGTTAGGGCTTTATTTGAGGACTATTCATGAACATCAGCTATTCATTGACAGGAAGAAGTGGAGAGTGCTCATGACCAACACCTAGGTGACTTCAGCTGAAGAATGATGATTATAATTCAAGAATTCTCTGATACGTTGTTTGAAGATCCACAGACGTAAATATTTTGAGATAATACGAGTCAATAACTTTTAAGACTTATTCATCTCACGAGAAATATTTTTCTTTTAGTGTTGCGGATTTCTTTAAATTTCGGTGATCAGATGTCTTTAACGACTTAAGTGGCCTCAAACAAAAAAATGCTCCAAGAAACTTTTATCCCAAGAATTTGTTGTGCCATGTAGATGTCTCGTTTTTCCATTTGAATAAAGCCACAATGGCGAAACGACTTTCTTTATGGGATCATTTCAGGGCGAAAACAAGTTAAAGCAACAATTTTTTTCACAAATTATAGCAATAGAAGCATACATCAAACCATGATGTGAATATTTAGCTACATACGTTTTTTTTTTTTTCAACAACTACTGCCAATATTCAAAATTTTCTTTGGAAATTATTCACACTTAGAGAGTAAAAAAAAAAAGATAGATGTATGGGAAAAGAACACGTAATTCTTACCGTCAAATCGACGTCAGGGTTACTCAGAGATCAGTAAATAATCCTAAAGCTGTCAGTCTGCAGCAGCAAAGTTGCAGGAATTATGTTTTGTCTTTCTTGTTGCTAAAACGTTAACGAGAAGATGCAATTATATCACTGAAACACTACCGAGCGTGGTGTGCTGAGCGGTAACGCGCTGGTTTCGCATTCGGGAGAACACTGGTTGGAATCCCCACCCGGATGGTTCCTCCAAAGGCCATGGCCAAATTCGTTCCCGTTCAATAACCCCTGTCCTTTCCCTGAATTCAACTTTGACGAGGCGTAAAGCCATAAAAACCCTTAAACACTGAGTAGAAGAATTACCAGATTTACAGTTATAGTTATCGGTAAGTTTATTTCGCCTTTTCTCAATGGTGGTATTTCCGTTCACGAGAATGGAGCCTGGTGGGTGAGATGTAACGCTCGGGATTGGCATTCCGGAGGTCGTGTGCTCAAATCTCCGTCTAGCCATCCAGGTTTCCATTATCAATGGTTTCCCGAAATTACTCCATGCGAATGTCGGGATGATTCCTCAAACTATCTCTTCCCGTTCCTTGCACCCAGCCCTCTCTAACTTGGGAACCATCAGACCTGTTCAGAACGGATATTGATCCCCCGAGTATATGTTGAAGGGTAATTACTCCATATGTTTGTGTTACAATTATTTCTTCAAAATGAGCCCTTGGTATCGAGAAATTAACGCGGAAACATATGTGAATGTATTTTAAATATTACAATTTTAGTACACTATTTAACAGCTTCAGCGTGGTGTATGCGGTAAGGTGCTAACTTCCCATTTTGCGAACCCGGGTTCAAATCCCCATACTGCCAAATATTTTTATTTCTTTTTTATATGCAGTAGTCATTGAGCATTGATTTTATTTCAATTTAAAATTCATTTAAGAATTTTTATTATGCGAAATAACAGACATTATGTTAGTTTCAAACATTTACATGCTACCACCACTGAACGGAAATAGGTATAACTGTGGTAGGGGGGGAAAAAAACCCGACCTAATGGCTGTAATATATTTACTTTACGATATTAATTGTAGAGATACAAGTATAGAAATGATGAACATGAAATATACCTGTTTCATTTAAAAACAAAACACATAAACATATAAACAATGAAATAATGATTTTCTAAAAAAAAAGTTGGACTGTATATTCTGTAATATTTTATGTTTCAAAAGTTATTTCGCATAATAAAAATTCGTAAATGAATTTTAAATGAAATAAAATCAATGCTCAATGACTACTGCATATAAAAAAAGAAATAAAAATATTTGGCAGTATGGGGATTTGAACCCGGGTTCGCAAAATTAGAAGTCAGCACCTTACCTCATACACCACGCTGAAGCTTTTAAATAGTGTACTAAAATTGTAATATTTAAAATATATTCACATATGTTTCCGCGTTAATTTCTCGATACCAAGGGCTCATTTTGAAGAAATAATTGTAATACAGACATATGGAGTATTTACCCTTCAACATATACTCGGGGGATCAAAATCCGTTCTGAACAGGTCTGATGGTCTCCAAGTAAGATCTAACGACCCTGACGTATAGATGGAAAGGCTCAGTTTTTTGGTTCTAATTAGGTAAAAAAGTTTTTCGACACCACTTGTGTTTTTCCTTATGGCTATACTCTTTCATCAACGTCAGTGTGAACGGGAGAGGACAGAGGATGGGGAACCGTAAGGAAATAGGCCATGGCCTTTTGAAGTCACCGTAGAGTGATTTCAGTAAACCATGGAAAACCAAAATCAGGTTGACCGAGCGGCTGTTCGAACCTGGTCCTTCCGAATGCAGGGTATGAGTGTCACCTAATGCGTGGCTCATGTGTGTGGATTCTGACCCTACAAGATTGAGGATAGGCGCTGGTGATGTATAAGTTTTTGCACTTATTCAAAGAGAAGACTGAAAACAATCATAGTTTTTATAACCAAACATAAACATATCGAAGTTTGGGCACCTAACTGAAAGCAGTTTAAGACGACAGCAGTGTGGTCAAATTTAAATCTCAAATCGAGGCTGTTGGATTAGCGGAAACGATTTGCCATGGGATTCGGGATGACGTGGATTCAAATTCACATGGGGCCTTCCAGAACTCGGTTTTCAATGGTTTCTCTAAATCACTCCAGTTCGATGCCGAGATGGTTCCTTCCAAATGCCATGGCCTTGGCCCTAATCCTAATGACCTCGACTTCGACGAGTCGTAAAGTCATAAAAATATCTCAACACACAGCCACCAAAACAAATAAGCGTCCTCAGATTTTCTGTAATTAAATGTAAGTATGTAAAAGAGGATACTGGCTTCTACTATATATATATATATATTTTTAAAAAAAACTACTTGAACTCTTAATCACATCGTTAAGGTCTTTTTTTTATGGAATCGAACCTATTGAACCTATTCACATAAAGTTACCGCAAGTATTGCAGTTAGTGCACCAATATTTATTTCTATGCATACGCAAAGCTACTAATTTTGTTTTAGCAGAAGCGTCTTTCTAAACCTCAGCGTGAAATAAAGCCTGTAGTGTCCCGCTCTGTATGTCTTGGGATTAACTACTTTATAAACAGTTTACTGATTAATACAAAATAAATGATTGTGGGTGGGGTTCTCTTCCGAGGTGGTCCTTCACATTAATACAAGTGAAACATGAATTATTAATGAGAAACATACTGATTTTATTGATTTTATACATAGAAAGCAAAGTTATTTCGGAAAAACAATTACTTGAATGGGTAAATGGTTGTTCCCTCTTTGGTACTGGAATTTACAGTTCTTTAATTTTGTTGGAGCTCGTTGTGGTCTCTGTAGACGATTGCGTTACCGTAATGTTGAGCAGCGCAATGAGAAGAGTCGTGTCGGTGACCCGCGGGGAGGGCTGTGTCGACGACCGCGGCGACGGGGCTTGCAGAGCTGCGTCGTGTTTCGGCAGGCCAGGTAGTCGACCCGCTGAGCGAAGGGTGGAGTGGCGTCTGGAGTCTCTCCTCCGCGACAGCCGGCAGCTCGTCCTCGACCCTGGGGACCTCAGCAATGTGTCCTCAGTAGCGCAGATCGCCCGCTGCTGTCTCGTCGCCGAAACCAGAGTCCCTCTCGTCCAGTCTCCGCCGGTCCGACATCGAATGTCCTCCTCCGTCCATTCTGCCTTCCTCGTAGACTCGCCATGGGCGGAGTTCGTTCCTCTTCTCTCTCCCGATTGGTCGAATATATAATAAAAAAAACAAAAATATCAGCAACCAGCGAGAATGAATTCCATTGGCTGGGATAACCCCACCACCAGCGTCATTTTCTTGGTAGGTCACCCCCCTCCATATAACCATAGTCTCTGTGGGCTGCACTTCTTAAGAACAGTTTATTGTTAAAGAATGTTTCTTCGCCAGCGACGTCTGCGAAATGTCTGACAGCTCGGCTGGAACATTTTATGATTGGGGCTCTCAAAGAAACCTTTCATTCGTCGAACATCCACACAGGGGAGCTCACAATGTAACACTGTGTCCATTGTTTTAAACAAACCTCTACTATATCCGAGAAGCTCTCCATCACTTCAGTAAATTAATGCCCCAAAACACTCGGTAACACAAGGGAAGTCTGTTATTTTGAACGTCAACCAGACCTCAATAAAGTACATTCTTTATTACTCACTAGCCTGTCCACTAGGTTACAACCATTATCCTTTCTATGACAAGTAATAATATTAAATATTCCTCATGATAACCTTGTCGGTCGAGAACTGCACTCAAATCAAATGATATGAACTTATGTAAATTAAATACATTATGGTAATAATACTACTGAATCTAACAACAATATTTCTTGTTACTGATAAATAATGAGATCTACAGAATGGGACATCTCATTTACCCACGTTCCCGGTTTTTCAAAAATTGCTTTATCAATTTTTGAAAGTTCTTGATTCTTTATTAAAATATTCCTCTTAAAAAAATACTACAATGCGAATCTAAACATTCCCGAACATGATGCTAGTGTCTATTCATCTAGCGGGGTGAATCGTCTGTCATTAGCTCAGGTTTATCACACATTCATACCACAATATTGCTATAGATCTAAATCTACTTAAATAAAACACATAGTTAAGTTCTTACCTATTCTAAACATGCACTTATTCTACAAAATTAGATGATTTTTGTTCATTCCTTTCAACAACGCTGCAGAAACAGTTCAACGCTATTTCAGTAACCATTAACGCGAGTGCAGATAAGATGAAATGACTACCATTTCTAAAAACTCAATATCTTTAAGAAATCGTTTTCTGTCTTTGCAATATATTGTTAGATGTGAAACTTGATCTCACACGAAAAGGGGAATTAGTTAGCTAGCATGCAATTACTCCACTAGTTAAGCATCATATTTTCTTATGTCCACGGTACATTAATTAGACGTACTTTGCGAAGCGCTAGACGTAGAACTGCGTATTTGCGTATTCCTGTCTGACTATAACACTTACTGTATCTCAGCTACCAACATGATGCGACTTTCCATTCGCAAATTAATTCTCTCTCACTCAGAGAATTCATGACATTTATCGTCATTACAAAGTGAAACGAAAGGTATCAACCTTCGTTCATTCAAGCAACACAGAACGCTAGAAATGCACAACGCTCTCTAATCATGGTCTTACCTTATTTGCCATGTAGAACATGCTGAAGGCATCTAGACCTAAAACGTCCGTAGCTTACTCAATTACATTGCACCATTTTTTTATTACCATGGGCAAGTAAATCAGACACAGGAAACATGTACGCTTTGCTCAGTTCTAAATCCTACTCTCCGTTTTATACCGCATTTTACTTCGCTCGTCATAATACTCTCGATTGTTATTCACTGCTACTAGCTTTGGTGTTGTCTTATAAATTATTTATTAATCTACTTCCTTTCCCTGCATGTCTTGCAAATTTAAATGACTGATTGACCTTGTTAACCACACGCCTTATTTTACAATACTGCTACTAATTTCTGGAATTACACGATTCAAATCCCTAATCCGTGAACAATATTAATTCACAAAACTGTGATGCTACTGTGCATTACTGTCCTTCGAACACATGATTAACGTTAGACGAAGTTGTTTCTTTGAACAGAAAATCTTTTTAAAGATCATCCCACTATCTCTGCTTACTGAATTTTATTACCGGAATTAAACATCGGCTTCCTCTATTGTCTCCCAGAAAAGCAATTCCTTCCCTCTTATATATGGATAAGGCATTCATTAAAACCTACTGGAAATATGTAAAACTACAAACGAGACAATATACAGCTAATTTGCATATGCAGCAATTTTATTCCTTCTACCAAAGTACAATTAAATATATTTAAATTATCTGCATCTTAAGTACAGGGAAATTTAATGTCACTCACTTTCGAGTATATTCCCACTAACTACCTAGAATAAACTAAACTTAATATCCTTACTGATCAATCACATACATTCATGTAGCAAGGCCACATGTACGAGCTCAAAACATCATGAATCACCAGATCATATTTTCCAGGTGCACAAAACCAAGGAATCTTGATTCTACAACCTCTTTAATCTACCATGAACTACCTGAAACCATTTCTCACATTCTGAGACTCTTCCGCCAGAAGTATTTCCACATCCGGACACACTGTGCCAAACAGAAAAATTTTCGGACCTCTTACTGATTTTCCTACATTTTTGCAATTTCAATAGCATTGAAATAACCTTGCAACAAGCGAATGCGTGTAAAAATTCTGACTGTTTGGTTTGTTGGACAACATGAATACGGAAAAACTCGCATTCAGAGATTTTTCCATCCACGCTTACACAAGGTGATTCCTTATGATTCAAAGAATTTTGTTTGCCTGTTCGGCTCGCAAACGAAATCATGGATACAGCAGGTGTCATCGCATTTTCCACTAAATTTACATACTGCGAGTCTTTTCTTTCTCTGCCAAAAACTAATACTTTACTTGCTAGAGGAAACCCTTTCTTTGATACGAATGCAACACTAATATAATCCTGATGAACCATTTTTCTCGATTTCATCACAATCTTCGGACTGCTATACACAGTTGGGATAACTGCACTGACTTCGGCAAACGATTCGCTCGTGACAAGAATGAGAGTGTCTGTCTGCTGACATTCACATTCAATGCCTGTTTCTAGTGACTGAACGTCGTAATTCTCCGCTTCCCGAAAGCTTTCTTCTCCGATGCCTGCACAAATTGAGTCTGTATTCTCAAAATTGTTTATTTCCTTAGTGAAACTTGAAAATTCTTCCCTCACTATTGAGCGAACTTCCGACTTCAAATCTGCTTTCAACTCAGCAAGTTCTCCCCTAATATCATCCATTTGCGAAGTCACTTCAGTTAATTTCCGATCCATTGCGTCACACCGCGAATCTACCCTTTCCAAACGCGAATCTACTCTTTCCATTTGTGACTTCACTTCTGTTCGAAAATCATCCACTGTGATTTTATTTCAGTTCGAAAATCATGGACTTGTGATTTTATTTCAGTTCGAAAATCATGGACTTGTGATTTTATTTCGGACTGCATGCCTCTCAAAAAATCCATTATTGATCCCAAAGTTATCGGTTGCAATTCAGCAACAGTTTCTTCCCGTGAATTTAAGTTATCGGTTGGTAATAACGAATCTACAACTTCGTGTATTTCGGATTGATCAACCGGTTCTACTCCAACACTTGTCCCCGGTAACACAGAATTTTCCTCGGCATTCATATTGATGATCCTATTCCTTAATCGCATTAATGTAAAAATGGACTTCAAAATAATACAGAATTTATCACAACAAGCAATGAAATTTAACACAGCAACAGAAAACACGGCTCATATACGAAACAATTGTAATCAATCCGGCATACCATAAGAAATGACAATATAACCCCACGTCAAATCACAATAAAGGAAGACAAACAAATGAAACAACGCCGCATTGCAACGAACATACCACAACAAATTTCAATGAAACCAATATACCATCAGAAAACTCCATACATTAAGACACAACAAAATGTGATAAAACAAACGAAATAATGGCCACAACATCTGAACACCGGACTGCATTAAGCTGAAGCTGGAAAGAAAACACACACTGTATATTCTACAAGCTCCACAAAAGGAAAACAAACAGCAAATACAAGAAACACAAATCATTCACTCCGCCAAGACAGAAGTTCACCTGCTTCACCATCTGAAATTAGCTGACATGCATATCCAAGCATTAACTAAATATCTCATGAAGTGAGAAAAATTAAACTAAACAAAACAAGCTCCAATAAAAAATTTTGAATTCAACTTGAGGGTTAAAATGTGAATTTTGACCATCGGAAGCCACGAGTTGGGTGCCAATTATGTAGTGTCCCTCTCTGTATGTCTTGTAAATTAACTACTTTATAAACAGTTTACTGATTAATACAAAATAAATGATTGTTGGTGGGGTTCTCTTCCGAGGTGGTCCTTCACATTAATACAAGTGAAACATGAATTATTAATGAGAAACATACTGATTTTATTGATTTTATACATAGAAAGCAAAGTTATTTCGGAAAAACAATTACTTGAATGGGTAAATGGTTGTTCCCTCTTTGGTACTGGAATTTACAGTTCTTTAATTTTGTTGGAGCTCGTTGTGGTCTCTGTAGACGATTGCGTTACCGTAATGTTGAGCAGCGCAATGAGAAGAGTCGTGTCGGTGACCCGCGGGGAGGGCTGTGTCGACGACCGCGGCGACGGGGCTTGCAGAGCTGCGTCGTGTTTCGGCAGGCCAGGTAGTCGACCCGCTGAGCGAAGGGTGGAGTGGCGTCTGGAGTCTCTCCTCCGCGACAGCCGGCAGCTCGTCCTCGACCCTCGGGACCTCAGCAATGTGTCCTAAGCAGCGCAGATCGCCCGCTGCTGTCTCGTCGCCGAAACCAGAGTCCCTCTCGTCCAGTCTCCGCCGGTCCGACATCGAATGTCCCCCTCCGTCCATTCTGCCTTCCTCGTAGACTCGCCATGGGCGGAGTTCGTTCCTCTTCTCTCTCCCGATTGGTCGAATATATAATAAAAAAAACAAAAATATCAGCAACCAGCGAGAATGAATTCCATTGGCTGGGATAACCCCACCACCAGCGTCATTTTCTTGGTAGGTCACCCCCCTCCATATAACCATAGTCTCTGTGGGCTGCACTTCTTAAGAACAAACAGTTTATTGTTAAAGAATGTTTCTTCGCCAGCGACGTCTGCGAAATGTCTGACAGCTCGGCTGGAACATTTTATGATTGGGGCTCTCAAAGAAACCTTTCATTCGTCGAACATCCACACAGGGGAGCTCACAATGTAACACTGTGTCCATTGTTTTAAACAAACATCTACTATATCCGAGAAGGTCTCCATCACTTCAGTAAATTAATGCCCCAAAACACTCGGTAACACAAGGGAAGTCTGTTATTTTGAACGTCAACCAGACCTCAATAAAGTACATTCTTTATTACTCACTAGCCTGTCCACTAGGTTACAACCATTATCCTTTCTATGACAAGTAATAATATTAAATATTCCTCATGATAACCTTGTCGGTCGAGAACTGCACTCAAATCAAATGATATGAACTTATGTAAATTAAATACATTATGGTAATAATACTACTGAATCTAACAACAATATTTCTTGTTACTGATAAATAATGAGATCTACAGAATGGGACATCTCAAGCCTTTTATTGTTAAACAGTGAAATTTTTGTTATTATTATATAAATATGCTAGGGACGCTAAAATATCTGCACAAAACACTAACTTCATTGTAGTAAAGTTTTTCAAAGTAAATTTCCTTCGCAGGTAAATAATATTGTTTAATGTTTGTATAAATGGTAGTTTACGATTTAACCATCAACTTTCCCAGTATAAAATTGGTAATCACATTGGAATTTTCAACCTAGATCTCCACGTATGTATTCTTGATTTGTAAAGGTTATATTACTGCAATTATGTACTAACTTTCTATAAGTGTATTGCAGTTTTTATTTTTCTAATACCTTCTTAAAAAATAATAATAACATGTTACTGGAGTTATGCAAAGAAAATGCGGATAAATAGTTTCGGGGTCATTATTTTTAAATTAACTGAATTTTGCTTTCCCTCTCATAAATATGGAAAGCACTTCATGCCATTTCCTTTGTTCTTTCACAGTGACTTGGTGCTTTAGAGTAAATGCTTTACAAAGTTGCTAAAGTGAATTCATATATATTTCTGCTTTTATCCTTACAAACAGAGTTCGTGGAATCCTCAAATCCCGTATCAAGTTAATCTAACTTCGTAGTCAATGACAGGCTAAGCGAATAAAGTGAAAGGCTGCAGAAGAGGATTTGCTGGAGGGAGCCACGTGTGCGTTCCCACAGATACACCAACACTAATCATATACCAACTCGCAATTTGACCAAACGGTGTTTACAGGATTTTATTTTTCTTGCTAATTATCAAGCATAAATTTAGATTTCATGAAATCACTTACAGGTTACATTCTGCCTGAATTAATTTATTTTTACTTATTTATCTTCATTCGGCTTTAAGCCGGCTACATGTAACAGACACCGTAAGTAAACACATTCTAAAATTCTTCAATTTATTATTATTAATTTGGCCTATTATACCCACAGTCAGCTATATTTTTACTCCATCCAGGAATTTGTGTAAAATAATTAATAGTTTCTAATCTGTCTTTTAAATAATCAGGTGTACATTTTAATGTTTATGTAACATAGGTTTTCACTTTGATTATTATTCATCATGTGTGTACGTATGTTAACCTTGACATGTTCCAAACCTTAGAGTTCTTCTCTCAGCAGGTATCTATGAGACAAGAACAATACATTAAATTAAAACTTGACTAAGACAATACCACATTCTTTTATATTTCACAAAAAAATTTATAGGCATTCTAATAGCTAAATTCTACCAAAATCATTTTTTTTTAAATTTATTTATCTCTTTTAAGCTTTAAATATGTTACATGTTATAGATGTCGTTAGCGAATAAGTATTTAGAATATAGACCAATAATACGAAAGGTATCTTTTCTCACCAGAACTTCTAGCCTATACTATAAGCATGCCCATGTTTCAATGACATCTCTCTCTTGGGTTGTCGGTTTTATTGGTGGACTGAAATTTTTGCAGTGTCAGTCAGTCTGCTTTAGTGTTACTGATGTTTTCTGTGTTCTTGAGCCTTCCCATATCCACCGAGCGTGGTGGATGAGCGGTTAACGCTCTGGCCTCGCATTCTGGAGGACGCCGGTTGGAATCCCCGTCCGAGCATCCAGATTTGGGGTTCCATGGTTTCCACTCCACTCAAATGCCGGGATGCTTCCTTTAAAAAGCCATGGTTGAATTCCTTCCCATTCCTTGTCCCCAGTCTCATCCCGCTTCTAATGATTTCGGCGTGGACGAGGCGTAAAGTCATAAGTACAAAAAAAAAACCCTTCCTGGATCCGTTTTTGTTTCTTTTAGCCACCCTACGGTTTTTTGTTTTTTTCTTCAAAATGGCATGTTATCTTGTTAAACCTACACAGCTATCCATTCTTTGAATGTTCAATAAAACCTTTTGAATTTCGTGAGCCATTGTTTACACATCTTTCACAAAGCTGTTAAACTACTTGATGGTAATAACTTCACAGTCGTAGATGTGTATAATATTATGTCAACTTTCAAATCAGTGATAGATTATTGTAAAAGAGACTGTTTCTTCCGTTAAGAAATCAATAAAATGTCCTTAGAAGTCAAATCCTCCACAGAAAGTGATAATATTAAAAAGACTTTTCTAGTATTCATTGATAGATGTGTGGAATATCTTAATAAATGATTTGATTTTGATTAAACCAATTGGCTACAAGAAATACAAAAATTCAATTTAAAACATGAAGTTTCATTTGATACTGTGAGACAATATTAGAAGTTCTAAATTTACAAGAAAAAATGAATATCGAAATGGATGAACTTTACTACAAAATAACAATATTAAACGAAATCTTTGTAAAAGTAAGAGACTGTAGTAAGTTTACTGACAGAACTACAGGCCAAAAATGGACTCATGTTTTAAAATATACCGAAAATAATTAATAAAATTTATGTAAGAGTATTTCATTCCGGCATTCACAAAATGAATAATTTCAGTTAAGAATAAGTTATGAGAAGTTATCTGGCAGAACACCAATGAATTAATTTTCAACAAGACGATTACTGACCACTATGTCGGAGAAAAATTATTCAAAATTAGCTTATACACTTAATAACAAGTCACGTGAAGACTCATTGTCGACAAAATAATAAATATTATTTGATTATTCTTGATTGTACTCGTGCGGTTCTCGTGTTGAGCAACTTTCAGTAATTGCCAGATTTTTTAATACAAATATAGCTTCATTGGCTTCTTATCCGTCGAAAAACCACAGCTGAGAGTTTCATTATTTATATAATCAGAGGAATAGAACAGCTGGGTATGCAACTGCAGAAATGTAGAGGCGATGGATAGGATAATGGAGCTAATATGCATGGAGAAAAAAGTGGTGTCGACAAACGTATACTTCTGATGCTTTAAAGGATTTAGCAGAAAGTACAACGGATTGTCAGTCTGTTAGTGAATGCCATGCTATAGGCAATGAATTCTTAGTTGCTGTCATCAGATGGTACGACATTCTTACAAAGATTAATGCTATAAGTGAAATGTGGCAGGTCGAAAAAATGGTCCTAGACGCATTTATTCATTATCTTAGTAATTATTGGGAACGTTGTTTCCAATCATCCTTGGTAACACCGAAACAAACAGCTGAGGATAATAATTTAGACAGAAAGTTCAAAGTCTTGGGAAGGAGACGTAAAGAACGCGTTATGATTATGAATGGGAAGATGAAGCTCTTGAATTGCCTGCAGAAGAGATTTTCGAAATGAACTCTTTTATGCTAATCTGCGACCAAGATTCCAACCTAGATTTGAGGCACTTAAACATCATGAGAGCATATTTTGTTTCATGTATAATATAAAAGATTATAAGATATCAATGACTGTAAACTTTTGAAGCAATGCTGTGACATGCAAATATCTCTAACAGCAGGAGAAACATCTGATATTGATGGACTGGATTTGTAGGAAGAACTGAAAATCTTTATCCTTGTATGTGAAAGAAACGACGACATTATCTCGGTGCTGAAATTAACTGAAGTGTACCCCGCTATCGAAGTAGTCTTGAGAATTATTGCCACCATACCTGTGACAGTTACGTCTGCAGAAAGGAGTTTTTCGAGGTAAATAATTATTAAAACATATTTGAGGAATGATAGGCTTCAGCACTGGCGATTGTTTCAGTTGAAAATGATATACCTTATTACTTAGATTATTGTGCTTTATTGAAAGATTTTAGTACGATGAAAAGCCTAAAACATCATTTTTAAATCCCTGCGTATATCCTTTATGGCATTTAGGTACCTTAGTTTATCATAATTAATAATTTGTGGTATTTATGTTTGTTAACTTTTATAAATCATCTAATATAATATTTTAAAACTCAAAATTTATTTATTTATAAATTCTGCATTTCTCGTCAGTCATCAGAAGTATCTACTTTCGATTCACATACGTTGCACAAAGGACAAGGGCTAAGGTATAGACATACACTATTTTTTGTTTGTTATTATTCTATTAAATGACTCACTACTAATGCATTTTTTGTAAGGGGAACCATCTACAGTTTGTGAATAAGTTAATACACAGTTTTTTTTTGGAAGGCAGGCATAAACATCCATAAATGGAGTAAATCTTCAAAGATGGTTGAGAAGATATGGAGAACCAACCGTTCTATCGACGTTCAAAAAATTTCCATTACCCCACGGAATAGGTCAGCTACGTGAAAGTTGTCACCAGTTTACTGAAAAAAAAAGAAACTACATAAAAAGTCAGTATATAGATTACATGTTTTTGTTTTGTTTTTGAGCGCTAAATTAGAAGCTGCTTCGCATACCGCCTCTGTCGAGGAGTAGGAACGACAGACCGAGCACGGCAGCACACGTGATCGACCCCGGTGTAATATTAACAAGTGTTCAACTGAATTGTGTCGATAAAACACAACGTTTTGCCTCCATCAGATGGTTGACGGTTGACACCATCCGGCAAGCAGGCCGTGAAGATTACACTTTTAGGTCGGGCATACATGTAAAGGCTTACCTGCATCGTAGGCCAGCGCAGGTATACTTGTACAGACGAAGAGCACAGACACGTGACGATAAACTGGAGGGACTTAGTTCAGTGAACGAGATGCAAGCAAGGTGACGACTTGATCGCTTGGGTCGGTTATTAGTGGCGATCAAGTGTAACAAAAAGCAAAGAAAAATACGCATTGCGTAAACATTGGCTCTTGAAGAGGAATCAATACTCCCACACAAAATCATTACAAGAAATAAGTTCAGATCCAATGGAACCGTAATTACTTGCGGAGGAGCGAAGAAGTCAACTAAAAATTGCTGTTAATGGTAACTCCTTTAATACAAACGAACAATACTGTTATGAAAGCTGCTATTTAGCATGATGAACGATTGACAGCTACCTTAAGATTTCTTGCAGCTGATCGGTAATGCGAATGTCTCAAATATTCTACGGTAATATTACTCCAAGCTCTTGGCAATATGAAGCCAAATATTAAGTGCTGCGAAACTAGGGGCATCTTAATCACAAAAAAAGTATAACTTTGTTATGTTGATGCTCCAGACTTCTTTGACCTGTCCAGTATATTCTTCTCTTTGTACACGTTTCTTTCCAAATTGTTTATTTTTTTCATTGCCGTCTGCTTTGTAGCATCGGGCTCCAACTCCTTAAATGCCAGTGGTTCAAAGGTTGCATTTCTCTTCTCGAGGTCATGTTATTCTCTGCTTTTTCTATGCCTCACAGAAGGTTTAGGCTTATATATCTCAACTAGCTGATACCCGCGACTTCGCACGCGTGAATTAAGAATTTCGTTGCCAGAATTTAATAAAGCTGTTGATAACGCAGGATTGGTTCCAAACAACATAATATGACAAGAAAGCCATCACTATATCTACCGTCGAACCTGTCTCATGGAGAGAATCAGTTTCCAACATATTTAAAAACAGAAAAACAAACGAAGGAGCGGGGATTTGGGAGGGGGTGAGGAGTTAACTAAGGGCAGCTTTAATTCACCTTGGTCTTTTCTTCTTTCTTCAGCATGAGCATCCGATTCTTGGGTACTAATAACTGTAGCTGCTAGTGCTCTGTTAGAGCTATACATTAGGCCAGTTTACACCCAAAAGGATCGCCAAAAAAAGAAGGCAAAATAAACTGGTGCCAGAAACATTTAAGCAGACGCAAAGTATAGTACAGAGAAAATAGACATCTACTAAATAATACGTTTTGTTTCTAAACGAAATTTATTAAGAAATCATACACTAATATAATGCACGAGAAGCACAGCTTGAGGAACCGACGTAATATTACAGACTAACACACACATCCGTCTCTTTGTCACCATTCGATAAGTTCTCAAAATTTCTTGACTACAACTGTTACTCATACCGAAAAAAATGCCCTGTGCCCTTCCTACAGATAATAAGTATTGCCTTGTCAAATTCCATCGATATCGGTATAGCCATTTAGTAGTCAAAACGTAATAAAAAGACAGAGATTTAAAGTATTATTAGTATAGATCACACATACACTGACTGCGAGAGTAACAACCTCTGAGGGATCAATATAACGTAAAAAAAGTGAACACCTACTGCTTTGCTTCTACCGGGATTTGAACCGGAGCCCACGCTCCAAACATCTGTAAGCAAGCGCTTTAACCGCAGAGCTACCACAGCGCTATATGGCATGTTAGTACTGTGACCTACACATCCTACGCGTCTGTCTATCGCCGTTCAGTAATTTTTCAAAATAATATGACAACATGTATCATTTGTACAGAAAAATGTATGCTATGTCCATCCTAATGCCAAACAACATCTTCACGTCAAATTTTATCACGATCGGATTAGACGTTTAGCCCAAGAAACGTAACAAATAGACAGAGAGATAGATAGACAGAGTAACTTTCGCATTTATAATATTAGTATACATACACAGCACACTCATAAGAATGATAATACAGGAATAATTCATGAAACTCGGTCATGTCGCAAGTATAAACACATATGGCGTTGAATAGACTGTAGCATAAAGAAACCGAAACACAACGCCATCTACTATATGGTTGCCCAATCTAGATAACCGAGTGTTGTGTTGATAAATTAACACATCATCATCTGTTAGAAACTTAAGGAACTTTAATAATAACTTCGTGTGGTCTTAATGACCTGGTGACAGGGTTTCTATTTGCAGCGAATTCCACCGCTGTCGTAGCCGCCTTAATCTAGCCCGCCAATCCTGCCGGGTACAGGGGACCTACAGTTTGACGTAGCATCCGAACCACGGTATAGTCTTGGCGTACTTCACAAGTTCACATCACACAGCAAGCTGCACCAGAGGCGAAGGCCGGGTTAAGTACCTATGAAAATCACCACCGAGACAGATTTGAACCGGGGACCTTTCGATCTCTAGTCAGACGACTTATCCACTGAGCCACCAGATCGCTCAAACTCACGGCACTTACATATAATTACAAACTATTGTCCTACGGCTAATTGGTTAAGTAGTTTCGGAGTTTACCTTGAACAAACATCATGACGCGAGATTTTTATATATAAAAGATAAACTCTTCTATCACTTCATTTTACCTACGTCCGACTCAAAATTCACTAGGCTTAGTAAAATAACATTAAATGAACTCGGTAAACGTAAACAGTAAAAACGCTTTCGCAACAAAGCTGAACTGAAAACTATACAGGCATTCAATAAGCCGCACACACTCACCGGGGAACACAACTGTACAGGTAAATTTTATTATTATTATTATTATTATTATTATTATTATTATTATTCTCCAATACACGTACCGGTGACCTGTACAGGCAAACCTCTCCGGTAAACCGTTACGTGTATGCCCGGCCTTAGTATCAGATGCTTAAGGTTTTCATAAATCACTCAATGCATGCTGAGATGTTTTCAACAAAAGGCTGTTGCCGAATTCCTTCCCATTCACTGTCCCAATTCCTCTCCCAGCTGTAGTAACCTCGAAGTTAAAGAGATGTAAAGCACTAAGTTAAAAAAAAAACTTTGGTTTCCTCAGTGTACTTAATATATGAGATGGAAACCTTGCGAGAGGCAAAAGTTAGGGTTAAGGCCTGCAAAACTTTCAGCCCGAACCAGAGCTTGATCTTAAGACTGTTGCCGAAGCAATGAGAAGTGTTACCGATGGAAATGTGTCAGTCGGTAAATATTAACCAATGAAGCCACAAACCCAGTGACAAAAGTTGTAAGGTGTGTTCCCATCCTATATGTTAAAAAAAAGGGCAATACTGGGTTTTACGTTAAAAGGTTAGAAGCACTTGGAAATTCTTCATCACATGAAACACTAAAGTGTTAGACTGGTGTCTTGTATTTCGAGGTATTATTTACGAACTATAAATTAAGTTGCGTCACAACTGTTCAAACTATGTGAATTCATCTTGCAGTGAGATCCACGGTAAAACATGTGTAATATGAGATGGCAGTTTATATTTTCTACCTTCCACGGTTTTTGCACCCGATATTTTGTCACAGCCCATCACACTAGTAAGAAAGTTTTTGTCAACGCTTTTTTTTCCTAAACATTGTTACTTATCCTGCGTAATTCAAGAAGTATCTTTTTGCTCCAGAGCGTAAAACAGATCGGTTCTTAAGTCAATGACGCCCTCAAGAAAAATTGGAAAAAATATATTGTTTTTAATTATTAAAACACAGATCGGGAACATTACACACAGATCTCTTACGTACTGTGTTTTTATCACTTTCTTATTGTTCTGTGGTAAGTATATGGGTATTTAAAAAAAATGCATTTCAGCGAGTAATTGCCAACTTCAAAAATTTCTGTTTAGTTAATATAAATCAAATTAATGCATTAAATGGTAACTCAGCCAAAAAATTATGAAATCATCTGTTATTAAGCAGACTTCCATACCACAGAACCCAGTTAGAATATTATTCACTGTTTTTACCGTATTAGCATACTGAAAATTCTCACTGCAACTTGCACGTTTTAGTATCAGTACATTGGCAGCGGCAGTCCAGGAATTCTCAGAGGGCCCGGAAGTTATGTTGTCACCACACACAAGAGAATGGCCGTGGGTTCATTATCTTGCTCTAATATGACCATCGGCAGTAATATCGGCCAGACCACCGATGGCCTTCTAAATGCTGCAGCTCTTCCCCTGATATGGGAACCAACTTAACTACTTGTAAACCTCATTGTTAGTGAGAATATGTAATGGATATGCAGCACCATTCTCCACATACACTTAAAAAAGAAAACTGCTGGGCGTATCATCATGTCTACGCACAAGAAGTGAAACATCTATTTATTTTTCCTGTGTATTTTTCCTGTGCATTTTTCCTGTTTATTTTTTGACGTTTTTGATGATTATTTTCCACTCCAGTGGATGAAATATTTTATCTATATTGCATTTGTACAGTAAATACGAACTATGTCCAAGTTATTGCAGTAGACAAAAAAAATATATAGAAAATTTAAAGCACACTTCACTAGATTATAGATTACTGCATCTAGCCTTAGTCTGTGATTTGTGCTTATAGATTTTATATCGGAGAACATCATGCACATTATTATCCGATAATTGTTCACAACATTAATTTTCGTTAATAACTAGTTACTACTGAATGCAGATTTCTGTCTCATAACTAAAAAATCTATAAATAAAAGATGAATGTATGTTTGTTTGTTTGTTTGTTCTTCATACAAATCCACAGTTTTCATCCGATCTCAATGAAACTTTGCACACTTATCCTTTGAAAAAAGGAGAAAAATACTGTCTACATTTGGTTGAAAAATAATCCGTATAAATAATACATGTTGTCTTATAATTTCGAAATATTACTGATCGGCGATAGACAGACGCATTGGATATGGAGGTCTCCGTACTGTTTGTCCGTGAAGCGGTCCTGTACCTGCGTGGTTAAAGCGCTTGTTTACTAATGCTTGGGTCGTGGTCTCCGGTTTAAATCTCCATGGAGGCTGAGATTTTTAAAAATTGTTTTGATCGTAAGAGTCACGCCTTGGCCGTTGGTTATTCGGATTGAATGTTAAACTGTAGAGATCACAAAGTTAGAGTTGCAATGCGAGGCAAATCGTAGGTAGTCTTACAATGCTGTAGGTGTACACTTTCTTACGTTATATTGATCCCTCAGGGGTGATTCGCAGTCAGTGTGTGTGCGATCTACAGTAATAATACTATAAATGCGGAAGTAAGTCTCTGTCTTTTGTTACGTTTTGACAACTAAATATCTATACCGATATTGACGCAATTTGACAAGAAAGTATGTAGGGACGGCACAGGACTTTTTTTTCGGTATGATTAACAGTTGTAGTCACGACATTTTAAGAACTTGTCGAATGGTGACAGAGAGACGGATGTGTGTGTTAGTCTGTAAAGTTATGTCGCTTGCTCAAGCTATGCTTCTCGCGCATTATGTTAGTGTATAATTTGTTAATAAATTTCGTTTAGAGAAAAAACGTATTATTTAGTATAGATGTCGATTTTCTCTGTCCTATTACTTTGTGTATGCTTAAATATTTCTGGCCCCAATTTATTTTTCCTTCTTTTTTGACATGCCTTGCGGGCGTAAACTGGCCTAAGTTGTAGCTCAAGCAGAGCACGAGCAGCTAAAGTTATTAGAACCCAAGAATCGGATGCTCATGCTGAAGAAAGAAGAAAAGAGCAAGCTGAAATAAACCTACCCTTAGTTAACATCCCTCCGCACCCCCCACACATCCCCTCACCTTCATTTGTTTTCTGCTTTTAAATATGTTGGAAATTGATTCTCTTCAAGAGACAGGTTCGATGGTAGAATTATATAGTAGTGGCTTTCCGGTCATATTATGCCGACTCGGTGTTGTTTGGGACCAATCCTTTGCTACTAACAACTTTCTATATTCAATTCCGGCAAAGAAATTCTTAATCCACGTGGGTATCAGCTAGTAACAACTAAAAATACTGGTGCGTGTATCATTGTGTAAAAATACTGGTGCGTGTATCATTGTGTAAAAATACTGGTGCGTGTATCATTGTATTAAAAGGACAACTAAAAATACTGGAGCCTGTATTATTGTGTAAAAAGAACAACCTAAAATACTGGTGCGTGTATCAATGTGTAAAAATTCTGGTGCCCGTATCATTATGTAAAAATACTAGTGCCTGTATCATTGTGTAAAACGAACAACTAAAAATACTGGTACGTGTATCATTGTGTAAAAAGAACAACTAAAAATATTGGTGCGTGTATCATTGTGTAAAAAGAACAACTAAAAATACTGGTGCGTGTATCATTGTGTTAAAAGAAGAACTAAAAATACTTGTGCGTGTATCATTGTGTACAAATTTCGTTAATAACTATCTCCTAAGCCCGTCAAAATTACGGGCTCAACGCAGATTTCTGACTCATAAATTTAATAATTTTTAAAAGCTTAAGTAGCTCATTCCCTCTTCTGTAAAGACAAATGATAATATTTCTGCATGGAAACGAAAGCTTTTATCCCGCTTATTAATACATTTACTGTATGGCTTCCTCACTTCAAAAACTGAAGAAAACTCACTGTTAGATCGATAGTCATATGGCTTTATTTTTAAAATTCATTTCCAAGAACGACGCGTTTGTAGCTTTTTCATTCTATAAAAACTTGATTTGTTGTTAGTGTAATCTTAAACACGCACATTCAGTTTCTATTCCTCAACTTTGACATTCAAATGCAGGAACGCTCACTGTGACATAACAATAGTTTTATTTGCGTACTTGGTTCTGCTCAGTACTTAGACGTTTAGTCAGTGTTTTCATAGGAAATGTATATAGTTTCATTTCTGAGAATACAGCTCAAGATTTTGTTACTAAATGTTGGCACCGGCACATATACTTCATGTAGTTGAGGACAACGATAAAAACACTGTTTACTTTTCCTTTAATACAATTTCTTTGTTAGCTTATTTTATACTCTCTCACAACAGAAAATACATTAATTCTGTATCCTATTTTTCTACTAAACAAATGTTACTTCAAATTTCTTCCTTAAAATGTGAAGGAAAAAATAATAAAATTAAGTATAACTTCTTTTTCAAATTGAGTTTAAACGTAGCTGACCGTTATGCAGTAAAAATTCAGTCTATACAAATGGTGCCGCTCGGTACAACTGAAAGTAATGTGTATTACAATTAATGCTGTTTGTAAGATCATCACTAACTCCCAAATGATTATTTTATTATCAATTTACTATTATTATTAATATTGAATTATGTAGCATTTATTAACTATAAGTATCCTAAATAATTGTATTAATGTTTGCAAGGGGGCATCCATAAATTACGTGAGGTGTTTTTCCGGAATTCCAGACACCCCCACCCCTCAGGTGATACTTCCAGATATCTGGTCCGCCCCTCCCCCCCACTGGTGAGATCTGGTCTGAGAGACCCCCCTCCCCAAGAAATCGCCCTCGCAACTTTTTGAGACCTTTTTACTCAGGTCTCACACTTCCAAAGCCTGTTACACCCCCACTTTTCGAGGAAATACCCATCTAAAATCGACTTTCGCGTCATTTGTAGACTTTTTTTTTAATTTCACCTCACCTAATTTATGGACGTCCCCTAACTTGATCTCTAATGTTGTTTTGTTTCCTCAGATTTTAGTTTGTTTAGTACCTGTGGAAGCGTACTGTGGTTATAATTAAGTAATAATATTTGACACTGGCCAGCACAGCTATGCGGTCAGCGATTGTTTATTTGGGCGCCTCCACTGTAAAATAGCAGGGCGCGAGGCAGTGTGTGTGTTAAGCCGCTTGGAGAAGGTTATCTAGCGCCGGTTAACTATCTCTGTACACAAGCTAAAATAGCTTGTGAAATGTATGGGAACTTGTTTCAGTGTAATATAAGTGTCTTAATAGTTGTGACAATGAACGGTATTAAATAAATTCAGTATTATTTCGACTAGAACAGCGAGTTTTTTATTTAAAGACCATGTCAGAGTAGCTTTGAATTTGTTTATCCCAGCTAACGGCCTCCATGTGTTGAAAGATGAGAACTTGGGCCGTTCCCATCTAAATAACACACCGCCATCCACTAACGGAGTGGTTGGCTCACAGTTAGCTGGCCATTTCCGAGGATGATTGGTAGTTTATGTATTGCGACCCTGATTCATTATAATTACAAGGTAGCATATCACCTTGGAGAATGGATCTTCTAATGCAGCTGTAGCGGACCTACAATCTTCAGGATTTGCGACACACAGTTGGCAAGTACCATAATCCTATTACATTTATGGGGACGCAAGATCAACGCCTAACTAAAATTTGTACATCTAAAATTTCAACAATAAACTGGTGCTTAAATTTTTTGGAAAGAATTTGTTGAAATTTCACAAGTGTTAAAGATAATTCAGCTTGCTAAAAGAATATTTTCGGTATTCATATTGTTAAAAAAAATTAAATTGAGAAAAAAATTGTTAAGTGTTCAAAAACTGTAAAGTAACATTTCTATAATTAACAATTAAATGTCATATTCGAAGTTACAGTCTGCAGTAACATGTCTGATTTAGATTTTAGATGCTGTCAAAACCCATAGTTAAGCAGAACATAAATACAATTTGTTTAAAAGAGCAGGTGAAAATTATTTCTGAATAGTTAAGTATAGAAGTTAGGAATGTCTTGTAGGTTACACATGTTAATGGTCTGTTTTGATTAGAGTGCTTTTTCAAGTGGATTTTTGTTGTTGGTTCTGCATTTCATGTGCATTGCAAATATTGCAAAATATCTTATTTTAAGTAACTGGTTTTCTGTCGTGGTTTTTCTGTTGAATGTTGTAGTGGCGTCGATCAATTATTATGTTGGCTATTGACTTTGGAGAAGTCATTGTTTCTCGTGTCGGTTTGTTTGTTACCGCGTAAGAATTTTTTTTTTTACTATTTTAAATTTATTATAATTGGGGGGGGGGAAGAGCCAATAATTAGATAGTAACTGCGCTTTGCCAAAACTAAGTCAAACATTTGATACTCGATAAAGGAAATTAGATTCGAACAAGCGATGATTATTATAATGAATCGTTTCCACGAAAGTCAAGAGAAAACAAGTCAAGGGATGAAAGAAAATTAAGATAGAATAAGTCGAGAGATGAAAAAAGAAATAATACACGACATCGGAGGAAATAATGATAAAATTGTGTCAATAAGAAATAAAAGAGAATCAAAATAAAACAGTTGAAGTGTTGCAATCTACGAGGGATAAGAAGAGCAAAATCAAGAAATATTGGAAATAAGAAGCACGAACAAATATAGGCTAAATAATAATTTCCAAGGAGTAAATGACGGGGAGATAACCGAAGAACGTGCAGATGAAATGGAATATTGTTTGGCAATTGAAAGGGCTATAAGCGACGGTGAAGTATTAATTGTACCTCTGGGGGCAGACTTCAAAATTGAAGAGAAGCCAAATCAGGAAACAGGGAACGCTACATTGTGTTTTGAAAGTGGAACTGGAAGGTAAGAGCTGAAAAATGAAGAAAAACTGGGTGGGGAGAAATACTGACGATACTGAAAGTTTACAGGAATTAAATGTAGAGAAAACCGAAGCAATGAGTTTTGGATAACCCGAAAGAAGAAGGTAAAACGTGTGGAAACAGCTGGTGATGATCTTGAAAAAAAACTTAGAGCAAGAAACTAACAAATGCAACTTCTCGCCTAAAGAGATGAACCACATGGTTGCTAGTAGCATAGCATGAGATACAATCTGGAATGCTTAAGCACACCACAATCAAGCTGGAAAGATGTAAGCAACATTAATTCTGATGGATTAAGAGAAGATAGTAATAAAGAAAATGTTGATTTTGAGAATTACGGCTTCAATAAGACGAGCAATACGATATACGCGGGATTAAAAAAGAAGATGTAGCGAAGAGAGTAAGAAAAAGTTGCTGAAGATAAAGTATAAAGCCTTGTGAATGTACGAAAGCAGACAGAAAGATCGAAAAAAGCACGATGGAATGGATCAACAAGAAAGAAACGAAGAGGGGACTTATTCAATGAAAGGAGAAATGTGGTAAATATTAAATTAAACTTTAACTCTACAGCGAAAAAACAGAAAGTATTTCAAAAAGAACTAATCAATTTTGACAGTAAGTTTTGGCCAACTTGAGATGTGGTGAAGTACCATACGATCAAGATTTCATGTCTACAAAATAGAACCAGAAGGTTATTTAATGTAATGACGGGATTTTTGACTTGGCAAAGATAAATGAAAATGGATCATCAAGAAGTCGAAGTTTTTCTCCAAAATGAAGTAAGTGAAAGTAACGGAAGAAAAATGCTTGCAAAAGATACTGTATCAAAACAGTTAGTTTATGAATATGAAGAACAGAGCGGTTACCAACAAATTACAATAGTATCATTATTTCAAAACCACCTAGCTTTATGAGCTAAATACCGAAAAACATGTTCGCGAAAAAGGATTTTACAACTTCAAATTTGTTTTTATTGTTGTTTGTAAAAATATCCTATTGTGCATGAGGATTGTTTTTTTAATGGTCTAAATCATTTGACGTAGGGGATGGGGGCAAGGAATGCGGCATTGGCGTTTCAAATTAACCTTCTCGGCCTTCCCCTGCAGTGGTTTCGGAAGACTAGGGAAAACCATAATCAGGATGGCCGGACGGGGATTTGAACCCGCGACTTACCGAATACCAGGTACGAGAGTTACCGCTCACACGTTAGGCTTGGTGCGCAACATTTTGTCATATTTTTTGCTATAAATTAGAGTAGTTTTATGCTTTCCTGATTAAGAATTAATGCGTTACAACTTAATCGCATATTTATTTTCATCATTTCCGATGTTTCTCCTCTGTTAACTTCTTCAACGGTTTAAATTTGATATTAATTACTTGTGGTACTCACACCTTGCATACTGAAACATTGTCACTTTGATCAACAAAACTTAACCCTTTGGAGGATTATTCCGGAATGGTTGCTTGACGGGTTCCTTTTCGATTCTATTTTGTTTTTATAGATGCTGCTCTAATGACACAGTAGTTGATGAAACATATAATGAAACTGGAAAGAAAAATTTTCATCACAGATTGTTATACCAACATCGACCTTAACTACGTGTTAAACCACGAACTGTATCATCTGAACTATGGTGGAAACTGTAACGCTTAGCTACCTGCATTTTTCAATTGATCTGGTTATCGTTATTTCGAGGCGACCATACGAGAAGTTTACCTGTTTTGAATATTTTAGCTACACAAAAGCATTTACTTAAAGCCTTATTAGAAGGCCGTGTGATCGGATTACTGGAACGTGAGCTGAATACGCTGTTGTAGGATAGGTCCATGCCTTACAGCCGACACAGAGCAAAGGACGCAATAACTCACGCAATTTGTCATATTTCGTCACATCCACTGGCTATTGTTCGGGGAGCGACAATAGCCGCAACGCATGTGCACGTGTCTAGCTTGCGTAACCACTGCTCGTTTAAAAACCTTTATTCTGCTGCCGCGTTGTATGGAAATCGATTTCGGCGTTGTGATTGCGTTGCTGAAGATTGTCTTGCACTGACTACCCGTTCTCTAAAGGTTTCCGAATCTCCTGGCAGTGACATACGAGATGGTAATTGTAAGTTAAATGGCTGTAGTTAATAACATCCAGTATTAAGAAATCTATAGATACATTATTTTCTAAGGTGTTTTATCTACTTCCACATGTACGGACATTCACTCGATACTTAATTCACCACTTTTTTTTTCTTATTGGCTCTTAACGTCTTGTAAAAATTGATGTTCATTAGAGGAAGAGCTATCTTAATGCAAAAAGCTGGTACCTCCATATATATGGAAAGCATGTTAGCAAGTTACTTGTGTGACGGTCTAAACGCATGTATGCTTTGCAATAGCCAAAATAATTTTATAATCTAATATTTTTCTTGCACTGATATATATAGAAGCATTGTAATCTTGGCAGGGAATGGGTCAGATTTGCTCTGAACAAAAGATTTAGATACATAGCTAAACATTTATTTTCACATATGCAACATTTAATACCTATAATTATAAAAAGAATTATCAATCACCTTTGTTACTATAATGATCGAATATAATTAAAAAAACTGTATGTTATGGGCGCCACCCTACATGAGACTACTACATGCTTACTTTTCTAACAAACATACTTGGGTTTTTACTAACGATATATTTATCCGGACTAGCTCAAACTGAAACAGTTTCAATAGGCATGCGAAGACCTTATCCTGCGAATTGCGTCACCCAGGAGCGTTCACTGGTGTATTGATCCAGAGAAACATTTTCAGTGATTAAAATAATCACCTTACCATTTTCTGACTTGGTGCTGTATTAACTCGTGAATTGCTACTCCAAGCGACCTAGACATGTCAAAGCGCAGGTTCATCTACTTCACTACTTAGGTGAAATCCCTGCTAAAAACATTCTTCGAGTTCCGCAAAACACACTTCGAATGGTAACTTTTCACTTCATAACACAGCTGTGATCTCCAACCACTAAGCTGCAACATAGAGGTCTTGTTTGCTCGATCGCCTGTCTGCCAGTGCCTCCCTTCTCCGGCAACCGACGCACCATTTGTCCATTTGGCGGGCGAAATCCCGCCGGCCAATCGGATGTCTTCAGCCACTTGTCAACCACCGCCGTTCGCATTATAACATTGTAAATGGCATGACCAGTCTCACTCCAACCAACTTTCCCATTCACACTCTGGTCCTATTAATATATTCAAATATGGAGTGACACTGTTCACTACATGGAGGAAGGAATACATGGAGACGACATAACGCTAAATCGGTGAAACCTTTTATAAAAACTCGTCTCCTACTGCGCATGCGTGGCGGCAATAGGGATTGGCCCAAAACTTTGGGCTGTTTGCTCTGTTTTTGCTGATGAGAATTTGATTTTCTAATTTTCAGAATTTTCTATAATGCCAAGTTGTGTTGTATTCGGTTGCACAAACGGAAAAGATAGGAAACAACCTGTAATAACGTTTCGTAACTAAATCACATTGTAATTATTGTTCTTGAAGTGTTTAATACCTAACTGCAAGATTAGAGCTAATCGCTATAAATTTATTCATTGATCTCAGTAGTTTGATATCAAATGTTTGTTGGTGTAGTGCAGACAATCAGCATACATTACCACTTTGCACCTAAAAGGCTAGCCTTATTGTAAACAAGTGTTGAAAGTCTAATTTAAGCGGATTCAGCTTACATCGCGATACAGTGATTGTGCATTCTTTAGTCCAGTTTCAATTTACACTGAAAGTGTACGATGAAATTAATTGTGATAATTTGTGTTGTGTGAACTACTAAACTGGATGAAGCAAACGTTGTTGTTACACGAAATGTGTTTAGATCTGTCCACATTGTTTGATTTTATAGCGGCAATTTTAATGGAAATGTGGGTAGGTTGAAATGCAGCCTGTACCAGAAGGGTACAAACAATTTTTTAATATTAGTTTTTAGTAATTTCGTAAACACCATGTTAATGACACGTGTATCGCGATGGAAACTACTCCCATCTAAGCTTCTGACTTTTTATGTATGGGAAGAAGATAAATGCACTGATAAATTTCGTATAATCTACGTAGAAACCAAGCGAATCATTGCCGGAGGTCGGTATTCGACTCCAGGTACTGAAGAAGGTTAATTTTCTTGTGTTTTAGGCATTATATCCAGCCTGACGTTCAGAACGCGTGTTCAATTCGTGGTCCCAGGTTCAACCATCGCCATACTGTTTTCTGTTTTTCGTGGTTTGTTCATAATTATTTCAAATTACTAGATGATTCATTCAAAAGATCATGACGGAATCCATTTCTGCTCCTGGACCAGAGTCCTCTCTCTGCTCTAATGACATCGTCGTCGACGAGTCGTAAAGCGTCATCCAAAAAGTAACTCAATGGCACTCCGCAGTTAAGCTGGTTATCCATTCCCCAGTACAACTCATGTGGTGCCCTGCTGAAATCACAAAGAAGTAAAATACCATAGCAAATGAACAGCTGGTACCAAGCCAACGCCGAGGAAAAGGAATATATAAACTACGAACACAGATCCACTGCTTTTAAGAGCGAATATTTTGCACCAGACACAAATCTCACCTACTAAAATGTTATCGCCCGATCTATTTGACCTGTATTCACAAGTTATTCTCACATATATCGTTCGCTACAAATGTTCGATAGTACTGGTGTGTGACGAGGGCTTTCATAAAAAAAGCAAATATTAAATTTTATACAATGTGTCAGCAGTTTCGGGGAAGTGCAGCATTATTATTCTGAGTATCAATAATATTACTATCAAATAAGGAACTAGTTAATTAAAACGGAACGGGGAGGATGAGCGGTAACGCTCTGACCTCGCAGTTTGTTTTCCATGGTTTCTCGAAATCACTGTAGGCAAATGCCGGGATGGTTTCTTCAAAAAGACATAGACAAATTCTTTCCCGCTCCTTGCCCCCACAACTCGACGTCAACGAGGCGTAAAGCTATTGGTAAAACAAACGCTAGTTAGTTTAACCCCGCATTATTAACTAAGTTCTTTCTAAACATATAAAATCCAGACCAACTTTCGAAACACCAGCATTTTTTCCGATAATCCAACATTAGATATGTAACAGTGAGTCATCCTATATAATGGCTGAGTATTTTCTGCTATAAATGACTTTTGTTTACTAATAAACTTTTCGGCTTCATGAATTACATATTAATTACTTCAATTTGTACCTTCAGCACACTCGTTAGTAGGTGACATATCTATTGACATTTCGGATTATTATCTCTATGCTTACTTATTTATTTTCAGAATATTATTGTGAAGTTACACAAATGACGGATACACCCACATTCTGTTAAGTATTTAACGTCATCCAGCGTCTAGGAATTTGGTAATAAATGTCTATAGAACTATAAAGAAAGCTCAGATATATGATGTAGTGCCCTTAAGGATTAAGTTTCTGAAGTTTCCAAAAAATAAGCGTGGTTGGCGCGCTTGACTGTTATGAGGTGTTACATTGTGAACCAGCTTTCATCGTAAAGGGGGGACATTAAACTGCAACCTTTCTTCGTTGCTAAAAGTAAAATAGTTCGATGGTTATAAATAACCATAATTTATGACCGTGCCGTCTATTGAAATCAGTTCTGGCCGTGTTTTCCAGTATTTTATTTTTGCGCTCACTTTATGCAAGGAAATAAAACGTCATATTAAATTTGTTTCTGAGGCAGTCTGTCAAGAGGCAGGCAAGTACATCTTAGTGCAGTTGAAATTAACCATCACCTACGGAACGAGAAAAGATTCTTTAATGTCAAATTGGACATTTTGATGCAATTATTTAGCAGTGAATGACATCTGCTATACTTTTTGTAATAAATTTTAGAGCCATAATTATTGCTGCAGGTAGTTATAAATTAGCAATAAAATGCTACAATCCTAGAAAACATTAAGAACAAATAACGTAATGAATCCAAACATTCATATGTCCTAGTTGGTGAGTCAAAATTTTTGCATCGTGTAAAAATATACTATCCAAAAGGTTTTAGCATTCTGACAATTCTATTATGTTATTATTTTGAGCATTATAACTGTTTTTATTGCACAATGTTGCTTAGTATGACAGAAAGCTTAAATATAATAACAACATCTCAAAAAAAATCTAAAATTACAGACTTGATTAAAATAATTTATTTATAATTTCTTTACTAAATTCGGATAAACTTTCGATCCAATATATTTTACACAGTATTTTACAGCTGTTACTATCGCCTGCCTTGCTTTCCTTTCACAATCAAACTGGTAAATGTTTGGTGTGGGACAAGATGTTCAAAATTTTAAAGAAGTCGTGTCTAAAATATCGAGAAAGAAAAATACTTTTAATCTATATAAGATTCAAGTGGCCATAATAAAAGTAGAGAATCGTGAGAGACATGCTTCAGTTAAAAAGGGTGTGATACAAAGTTGTAACCTATCACTATTAATATACAATTTGTATCTTGAGAAATAAATAAAGGAAGTAAAAGAATAATTTGAATGTAGCATAAGTGTTCAAGGAGAAAAAATAATAATGTTGCTATTTGCTGAGGACATTTGTCCTATTACTAGATCAGACTGAGTGTTTCGAGAAGTTACTAAATGGCGTGATCAAAATAGTGAAGGAAAGTTTTGGACTAAATGTAAACAACATCGAATAAAAGTGATGAAATGTAACAGAAACAATAACAATTATAGCAGATTAAGCATAAAAGTAGGGTCAATAGGAAAAGATCCTTCTTGAAAAAGATAAACCTTTTACTTTCAATTAGTATTTGTTGTTTAATAATACGCGATTACAACTGTTGGGTATTGTTTTTATTTTCCTGACGCGTTTCGCCTATCGCCGAGGTATCTTCAGCGTACAGTTTTGCTGTAATATGTGTTTTTTTTTTATTGACTTTGAATACAATGATTTTTATGTTTACCAAAATTATTCTTATGTAGGCAGCATAATATTACTTATATTCATATATCAGTTTGATTACTAATAATCCGTTTTGGAGTATCATGCAAGACGTTTTTTTTACATAAGTATTCTAGGATGTGTTTTATATTGAAACTTACGTTTTACATTTGCATTTTTGAGGTGTGGTCGTTGCTCGCCTGCGACCTCAACCAGCATGTTGTTTTTTACACTATTGCACTTGGTATAGTTTGCTCTCGTGACTTGACTAGCAATCATATCCTAGTACTTATGTAAACAAAACGTCTTGCATGATAATCCAAAACGGATATAAAAATATTAGTAATCAAACTGATATATGAATATAAGTAATATTATGCTGCCTATATAAGAATAATTTTGGTAAATCTAAAAATCATTGTATTCTAAGTCAATAACAAATCACATATTACAGCAAACTGTACGCTGAAGATACCTAGGCAAGAGGCGAAAAGCGTCCGGAAAATAAAAACATGAGGTCGCAGGCGAGCAACGACCACACCTTAAAATGCAAATGTAACATGTAAGTTACAGTATAAAACATATCCTAGTATACTCATGTAAACAAAACGTTTTGCGTGATAATCCAAAACGGATATAAAAATATTAGTAATCAAACTGATATATGAATATAAGTAATATTATGCTGCCTAGTAGCCTAAGAATAATTTTGGTAAATCTAAAAATCATTGTATTCAAAGTCAATAACAAATCACATATTACAGCAAAACTGTACGCTGAAGATACCTCGGCGAGGGGCGAAACGCGTCCGGAAAATAAAAACAATATCCAACAGTTGTAATGGCGTATTATTAAACAACAAATACTAATTTATCAAGCAACTGTACAAGAAAATGGCCTACAATAATCAAAACTTTTACTTTCAGTTTTAATCTAGGACTCAGAAAGAATTTTTAAAACTCTATGTGTGGAACATACAACATACCTACCACCCTTCCAACAGTTGGCCCTCTTCTGTTTCGAGCATATGAACAGGTTTTTGCCTCCACTCTTCCCTTTACCAAAACAACCTTAACAATTTCTTTTCTCAATTCAGTTCTTCCTCATAAATAATTCAGTGAGAGGTATTACTAGTACGCAAATAATAATACGTTGCACAAATAATTTCATGTATTATAGAACTCATCGCAATGCAGATCAAAATTACAAAGTCTTCACAAATTTCTTCTTTACTATTAATATTTTTCATCTCATCTACACATCTTTCATTCCACTCAAACATTAAATTGGAGGCCCCTGCCTCAGCACTCTACAAACTTACGCCATGTCTTTACTGTTCAACAACCTCCCGCGGACTATATCGGAATATCGATATTATTTTTTGAAAATATCGATATTTATGAGTGATATTTATTAGGAAGATATATCAATATTTCTATACTGAAATCTGGATATCGGCTTCGATATTTTTTAAAATAAGTTATCATTTTTCGTTTGCTCTGAATGACACTATGTCCCTCAAATTTCTGTTACGCATAGAGATCAGCAAGCTTAAGTAAATCTCACTACGTTTCTATAATTAATTTGAAAGTTATAGGTACCAAGTCTACTCAGATGATGACAACAGTGTAGGCAAGACATCGCTCGCCCAGCACGAATAGAACGCGAGCCGGTTGTTTGAAATGAGCGTGCGGATTGTCCAGGGAAGTCCAACTTGAAATTAGTGTGTTAGCAGGCATAGTGGGAAGTGTGAATAACAAATAGTTGTTAATTCGAGAGCAAGAAAAATAATACAACTCAGAATAAGCTATCAACATACAAAACTAAATTAAATATCACAAAAAATACTATGAAAAAAAGTTACGTAACTTGGCCATAATGCATGCTATGATAGCTAAACTTCTACCTAAATAAATGCCTCAACTGTATTACTTATCAAAATAAGATTTGCCTCGAACCTCTTTCGAGTTTTATGAATTTTATTAATTTTTATGAAACTTATGAGACGCATAATGTTCAATTTTTTTAAAACAAAAATCAACAATCATCATCACCAACAGAAACCATTCGAGCCTGATTAAGAACAAAATCACAAGTCTATTTATCATTGGGGAGCCTTATTTTGGCAAGGTTTGATTTTATGAAATTGCATTTATGAAAGTATCGATATATTGATATACATAGATACTTTTTTCCGATATATCGGCAGCCGATATTGATAATTTTTAAAATATCGATATATCGAAAATCCGATATTATTAAAAACATCAACAGCCCTACTGCCATGAATGTAATGAAGCTACGTGACGAGTGTATTGTTCTGAGCGGCAGCTAGCTATCTGGCGAGACTTTCTTGCCGCGGCAACAACAATAGATTCTCTAACTCCATAACTAAAATTTATAATTACTTCATAACAAACTATAGCAACTTGAAATATCATGGATCGGGGAGGCCTCGTTGCATGTGGCATGTATTTCACAAACACAGGGTAAAATGGACTTTGGGAATACCAAAAAGAAAGAAAAATTGAAGAATTTTAATTGTTATGCTGTAAAAGGATACTGAAAATTAAGTCGACAGATAAAATACGATATGAACGTGTTTTGGAAATAATGGGTGAGAAGAGAATGTCGTGGAAGGGTCTTACAGAAAAAAGAGACAGGGTGATTGGTCACATGTTAAGACACGCCGGAATAGTTAATTTGTTTCCGGAGAGAACAGTAGATGGAAAGAACTGCAGATATAGACAAACATTAGAATATGTGAAGCAGATAATTATAGACGTGCGGTATAAAGAGTTAGTTGAGATGAAGAGGTTAGCGCAAGATAGGGAGAGATGGGGGCTTGCATCAAGCCAGTCAAGAAACTCAAGATACAAAAGAATATCGCTTCAACTAGATGTGATATCTGTCGTTCAAAATCGAACGGATTAAATTTATTGCGAACTTAAGCAAATAAATTCATCATTAAGCCATATAGTCACTATTTATCATAACTGAAAATACGTCTTTCTTTATTAACAGTTATATTGTACAATTGCAACAAGTATCATGTCTGTAAAAATGGATCGGGTCTGATACTGATGAGGAGTATTCTATTGTCTCTTTGTAATATCTGCATAAACATAAAACATGAAAATGTTACGAATTTAACTGGTACCTTCTCTTAAGTATGAAATATTTGGATGAAAAATCATCTAAATTATTTTTGTGACATTTTGGTCGATGATACACACAATAAGTTTACAAACGTGAACTAACACTTTCTTTACGTGTATCTCCTGCCCTTACTACGCAGTGGCATAATACGAATGCCAAGCAGACTTTTTGAAATAGTAAATTGATATTTTTTTTTTGTAATTGCTTGATTGATTTCTACTGCTGTTCTGATACTATCTTTACCAATATTAGAAACAGCTATTCTGAAGGGATTAGATATTTGTATGCTTATTTGTTGTATACCATTCAATATGAAGCCTTATATAGCTTTTAGTTTTAGTTGCAAAAGAAAAATTGGAAGAAGTTCAAATCATTTTTTTCTCTATAAGTACGTATTACAGATAACGTACACGACTCTTCGTCTAGTGTGTACTATAACAACATGTGTTTAATGTTTAAATGAATGATTTGAAAAGCCTCTCCGAATTATACTTTGAACAAATCAAAATACCTTAAATGCTTTATTTCCCTATTTCTGAGATTTAACACTAGTCTAGGGCCGCAATAGCCTCTCAATTACTATCAACGCACAGTGTGATATTTTCTAAATCTAGAGGAAACGAATTCATGGGCTTAAATTGTACAAGTTAAATACGTTGTAATATGTATCAGATGAAATTTTAAAACAATGTCAAGGTTTTAGAGATGTATGGCAACAAATACACAACTTTTTTACATAATATATTATGTTATTGAAATTCAGTTAGTATAATAGTTAATGAACAAAAAGCACAAAAAATTACATGAATGCAATACAATTTACAAAATTAAAAGACACAATACATATCCTAGCATAGAAAAGACCAAAGAAAGTGCAGAGAATTAAAGGTAAACTTAGTGAGATCAGTTGGAATCACTATTCACAATCAGGTCCTTCGGCATCAGGATCCGATTTTTCATAATTGTTTTCAGTCCCTTCGGAATCACTATCAAATATTACTTGTTCAGTGGTGGAAGCTCTCAACTTTGAAAGCTCACATACCTCCTGAGTAATTTCGTCACTAACCGTTTTTGGAGGAGCACGTAAACTTGCAGTAAGTGGGTCAGAAGTGATCAATAACTTATTCACTAAACTGTATTTCATTCACTCTTGAATACTTTCTAATGAGGAAATTTCTGGATTTCCTGCTGTGCTTATTTCTAGCATCTTATGCTTCTTCCAAAAGTTGGCCAATTGGAAGAACACAAGAAACAATTATATCTTTTCCTTGAAAAAGTATTTTATGTACGCTTACAGGCATTGAACTATGAGTACTCCTCGATGTACAGTTCTCTTGTTTCCTTAGGGTATTCTTGAAACATAGTAATGTTAAAAGGAAACCAGCTATATATAGACTGTAATATGACATCGAAGTGCATAATAAGCTTAACATTTACACCAGTAATTTCGGCTGACTTTTCAGAATTTCTGAAGAAATTTCGAGCTGTGTACCCGTCATTGGTATTTCCTGGTTGTTGCTTGGGCATATTTAGCAATATGCCTAACTCACTCCTGAACTTATCTTGCAGTATCTTCTTTCTTTCAACTCATTTTTTTTTCTTCTCTCCTCGAACCATCCATGATTTTACTTCAGTCGATATTAAATTTTTAATATATATCCAAAAAATCGAATCCAAGAATGTAGAGGTAAGGCCCAGAGAAAGCTGTTCAATGTTTACCGGTTTAGCTAGGATACAGCTTTCATTAATCATTTCGATAGGCTTTGCTCCGCATAAACAACAAGTATGAGTGGACGCGCATGATCTCCAGCAATCGTCAAGTGCCGCCAGTTCTGTATATTTTACTAGCTGACCCGGTCACGCGTTGCTGTGACACAGTAGTTGTAGTACGTTGGATCAATGTTATTCTAAACTACCTAATGTAGTCAAATTAATATTCACTAATAAAGACAAAAACGTTTTAGTCGATTTGAAAATTCAAAAGTAATTGGTAAAGAGTTTCGGATAGTTGAAATTAAGGGCAAATGAACGTAAAAATGTTTAATTACAGTTTATTACAAATTATGTAATTGAAAATATATAAAAATTGATGTTTATAAAAATAAATAAATTATTTTTTATTTATTTATAAGTTGAAATTTATAAATGAGGTAGATGAAGTTGATTTTTAAACATTTTTAACAATTATTTTCATTATTTTCAATTATTACAATTTATAATTTTAATTTATCTAAGCGCTAATTGGTATACAATATTTTTGGGTAGCCTGTCTTTTGCTAATAGAAATAGATCGGATGGTTTCCCCACACGTGAGCAGGCGACATATAGCTGCCCATGGGAGAAACGCGTATTTTCCAAGTCCAAGCCGCAAACGGACATTGTTTGGCCCTGACACTTATTTATGGTCATAGCGAAAGCCAAATGAATCGGAAATTGAAGCCTTTTAAATGGAATTAAAGATTCTGACGGTATCATTGGAATGCGTGGCAGCAGGAAGATTTCTCCTTTAAAGATTCCATTCAAAATAGTTGCTTCAACAACATTTCCGGTGATCCTTTTGATGACCAAATGTGTACCGTTGCATCCGAAGTACAATAACCGGTGAACCAATCTTTAACCGAAGATTGTGTGGTGGCATTCCTGGTATATCCAAAGAATTTAAAAACTCAGTTGGAAAATTTACGGCTTCATTTTCATCTACAATAGTGTCTATTGATTTAAAAGACATCAGATCACCTGGCAACAACTGTTGTATCTGGAAATTAATTTCGTTCACATCAACATTTTTTGCTGCCAAAATAGCACGATTACTGAGCCAATTATGATCTGAGTAATTGTTTGATATATGCGGAAACACACTCTCAATTAGTTCATTTTTTGAGTGAACAACAGTGCGGAATTTGTCTGGCAATTTGATGTATTGTGTATTTCGATGCAGTTCTATTTCACCGTTTCCAATATCCAGCAATTGCTTACAAAATACTTTTGCCGATGGATCATTGCAATTGTACTCGCATGTTCATGGTCAATTGAAGTGTTTCGACATTCAGCAATAAAAACGATTGTTTTAAACATGCGTCAATCTCATCAGCAGAAGTAGAGCAAGGAATCACTGGTAATGTCTGTCGGAAGTCACCAGACACTAGTAGGACAGTACCACCGTAAAGTTTATAATTGCCTTTCAAATCTTGCATATTTCTATGAAATGCTTCGAGCGAATGTTTATGAGTCATAGTACACTCATCCCAAATTATAATTGAACTATTTTGCAACACTGAAGCCATTCCGATTTTTTTTTTTTTTTTAACGTTACACTTCGCGTTTTGTTTGTTATAAATGTCTAGTGGCAGCTTAAATACTAAATGTGCGGTACGCCCACCATCTAACAAAGTGGCAGCAATGCCTGACGATGCAATTGCCATTGCAATTTTCTCTTGCGACCGTACCTTCGCAAGGATCAGTGATATTAAGAACGTCATACCAGTTCCACATGGTGCTTCCAAGAAAAAAAAAAACCGCCTTGTTAGGGCATCAACAGTCAGCATAATCCGATTATAAATAATTTTTTTTTTGTTCTGCCTTCAGTAATGGCTCATTATTCGCAATAATTGTACCTAAGTCCACATTGTTATCTGTTGTTCTCGTTGTAGATCACTGTTAACAAAGTCGGTGGCCGGCCGATCAGGTGATGGCATATGATAATGATTAAGTGGTAAATTTTAAATTAAAATACATAAATCTTCGATTAACAATAATGCTTCATTATACACCTCTGGTGTGAAATCTAGATTTAGGCATAGGTTTGTTTGTTTAACTCGGTGTAGTATGTCTTCAGTCATCCTGTTTTTATATTTTTCCCACAAAATCGATGACTGTGTTGGATAAAATGTTGTCAAAATAATTGCAAACAGTTGACGAATACTATTCCGCGTGGATGTCAACGCTGCATCAGGAAGTGTCAGGTCCTAATGATTGTCTTCCTCCAGCAACTGCAACTCGCGACATGCATCTTGATATGTATTAAACACTCGACAATTAACTGTTCGTAAAAATTCGATAGAAGTTGGTCCTGGAACATTCACAAACAACAAACGCAAAAAGAAGCATTCACGTTGCTTCGGATGCGCTGTGTAGAGTCGGCCTAATGTCTTGGCTTTGAATATGCTTTTGATCAAAGGATGTGGTTCTCCTTGTTTACGTGGCTCCCATTTTTTACCTAATTTGTTCCATATAAAATAGCGTGGAACATCGGTATATAATAATGTTTTTGCGAATTGGCCGAACATATCAGATTCTTGACACAATTCAGTTAATGTCGTTTTTGGTGGCTCAAGTGCTCTTTGTAGAATATTTTGTTCGGTGAAATATACACGTTGACCACTTTCAAGATGTACTGCAAGATGCTGGATAGAAAGGTCTCTTTCATGTATGGAAAACCAAAAATATACCAGACAGCTTCGTTGCTGCTGATGTATCTACCTATCTGGTATCGTGCTATTTCGTCATTTTTATATAGATTTTTTACTTCAAATACCGCCAAATCACTGCCTTTATTAACGTAATTGCAAATTTACTTATTGGATTTTACAAAACTGTAAAACTCGACATTAATATGAGCCTTATACGTTTCTGAAAGCAATGATGGGTATCGTACCAACCACTGATTGTCAATTTCAACTTGGTTTCTAGAATTTGACATTCGCATCGTAAATGTGTGGCCAGCGTTTCTGCTGATCTGGGTTTATGCAACGATACAACGGATAACCGCCGATATCCGTAATAGTGTCATTCGTATATACCTTTGGCAAACGCTTCTTGCATTTTCCATCTTCCATGCATGGCGATGACATGTTAAAAGCACCGCACTGGTAACAATATCAAACAATTCTTGATCAATTACCGTGTCCGGAATTTCGGCTGAAATTATTTGATCAATTTCCTCAGAACGGATTTTAACTTCAAGCCAAATCAAAGTGTGAGAATGAAGCAAACCTCGCTTTTGCCAATCAATCGAATACAGATAGCAATGTATGTTACCGAAAACCGAATGTTTTACGATTAAATGAACAAATGATTTTAATTTTTGTTTGAACACACGTGCCATGATGATATGACGATGCATTGATTGTTGGCTAGGTAATAGCAAATTTTGTATTTCCTTCCAATTCGGATTACATGTAAATGTAATAAAAAAAAATCTGGATGACCATAATGGCATACGTAACTCATCGCATCTTGTATATATTCCTGCATGATCCGTGGACTGCCCATGTAGCTTGAAGGAAAAATAAATGCATTACCGATACCACTGAATTTAAATTTTCATCTATATTGCCGATAATAGCATCTCGTACGTGGATGTATTCCTCCGATCGTAATTTAGCCTGGTTGTATCGAATAAATCGCAAACGTTAGTTTTCAATCTTAGCGTACATATCCACGACGTATTGAGGGTACAGTTAACGATATCGAAGGATATAGTTATCCTGATTACGTCTAATCATCAATCGGTGGGCGTAGTACTTCATTGAAGTAACTTTTTTATTTGTTTGATTACCTGAAAAAAATAATAAATTAAATAGTAAAAAAAAAATTAGAAGAATAAGAAATTAATATAGTGGGCCCGCGATAATTCGGCCTCTGTTCGGAATACCGCGGGTCTACTGTATTAATAAAATAAGGAATTAAATTGTTTCAATATTAAATTTACCAGTAACTGGATCACGATGTTTGATGTTGATGTGATATTCATCCTGCCCTTGCCAGAATATCAGTGGATCCTGGAGTGCGTCATACGAACGATGTAGATCCGAAATTATACTAACAGTGCTATCTCGACGTGTGATTTTAATGGCTCTATTGTCAACTGGATCACCAACTATAATAACAGCAACGTCATCTACAGTTGGCGCATTGAACCTGCCAGCGTGTTCTTCTGATGGTAATTTGTCAGCTTTGATGACAATTTGATAGTTGTCATTTTTTAATTGTGGCGACACTCTTTTAACATTGAATAAGTTGATTATTATTTTTCAAAAAATTTTCAATAATACCACAATTGCTCTCTCTTCTGCCTGTTCGATGAAATTATACTTGCACCGAGTTGTCACGCGTTCTTCACAACTTCCCATAAAATAGATTTGGAGAAACTTCGGGACATCATTAGGCATCGGCATCAACGACCCAATCTTATGGTACACCCGGCCTTGTATTTTGAATGTAGTTTCAAAATGGCGTCCATCAGATGTGAGATCGCAAATTTTAGTTGCTCCAAAAGACGTCATCTGGAAGCACGAATTGAATTTGCGTGTCTGTGCAGAAACAATTTCAAATCGTTTGATATTCCAGCAAGAAGTGATTGCAAAGGTTCTAGGGGAGCAGGAAGTGGTAATAATACAACTTTTCCTGATGCACAACACATGCCGGCTGCTTCATTGCTGAATTTCAACGCCTGACAGTATTGGCATACTTTGTCCATTGCACCGATTGCAATTTAAGATTGTGCAGAGTAATCAATGTCTGGTGCATATTCGAAGGCAAGACGAACAAATGATACAAGTGTTAATGTACGGCTGATTTGCTGTCTCTCTCGTTCTCTTTCTATAAATGTAGTGATGTCTCTAAATGTAGCGATGTGCTGTTCTTGTGCCGCTATTGTTCTCGATATATTCTGTTTCAGACGTTCATCAAGCCTTTCTTGAGATTCTTGCATACGACGCTCTGCTGTCCTGATTCTGTGAGCTTCGTTACTTGCCGCGATTTGTTCTGCTGATTGATGAGCCCTCTCAACACGTTTGCGTCGTGCGTCTCTGCAATACGCATAGTTGAGGTTAGATTTTTTTGGGAGGCATTTCACTGAACTTTATAATTTAAAAAATAAAAATAGTTGAATTACAACAAAAAACTGCCTTTCTAAAAGCCTTAAAATAAGACACTCTATTACATTGCTGAAACCGGAATGCCTCTATCCAAAAAATGCCTGATATTAAATAATAATAATTCCGTGTTGTCGTAATCACCTGATGACAGAGCTTCTGTCATCTGCGCATTCCACTCCTGTCGTTGCCTTAACCTAACCCGGCAACTCTGCCGGGTACAGTAGACTAACAGTTTTACATGGAATCCCGACCACGGAAGCGTTATGGCGTACTTCTCATTACAGAGCAAGCTGTGCCAGAGGTGGAAATCGGGTTAAATGCCTATAAAAATCTCCGCCGGGACAGAGGTTCGAACGCCTTAACCACTTAGCCACCAGGCCATTCGCTATTACATCAGAAATTGGAAAGGCTTGGAGTATTGGAATGGAGAATATTAAAGAAAATTTTGGGTCAATTGAAAAATACAGTACAATGGAAGATAAGAACTAATGAGGAAATATATCATAACATTGAAAAAATAACAGAATCATTCAGAAAAAAGAAGAATGATATTTTTTTCGACACATTGAAATTGACACGTGGTCCCTAGCTGGCCACAACGAAAAGCAGAAAAATGAGAAGCAAGCAACAAATACTTACACGTTTTTGAATTTATCGTAAGGTTTTCTTCAATGTTATATTCATGTGTGTGAATATAACAACTTACAAACGATACACAGCACAATTATAAAAATGATACTACACGAAAAATTCACGATATTGGGTTATGTCATACATAAACACATATGACGTAGAGTATACTGTAACATCGAAACACAACGCCATCTACTGGATGGTTACCCAACCTAGATAACCAAGTGTTGTGTCAATAAATTAATACATCGCCATCTGTTAGAAACCTATGGAACTATAATTATAATTTCGTGCGGTCGTAGTGACAGGGTTTCTATTGGCTGCGATTCCACCCCTGCGCCGGAGGTGACGGCCGAGTTAACTACGTATAAAAACCACCGCCGGCACAAGGATTCGAACCAGCAACCTTCAGATCTCCCGTCAGACGTGTTAATCACTGAGCTATCAGAACGCTTAATCGTTTGGCACTTACAAATAATTACAAACCATTGTCCTATGACAAACATTAAATGAACATTTTATTCGCAACAATAAATATTAAGGTCAATAACTAAAACAAAAAACTATCCTATCTTTTAAGTTAGACAAAATTACACAGTGTAAGCCAAATTTCATCAAAATCAGTTAAGTAGTTTCGGAGTTCATCTCGGACAAACATCGTGACCCGAGATTTTTATATATATAAAGATTTAAAGTGTTGTAGATAGATTTTATCTTTCAATAATTTCTGTCGTCGCAGAGTAGCAGCTAGTTGATCTCCAACAACCGTCGAGTCAAGTGCCGCAAGTTCTGTGTATTTTATTTAAAGTGTAGTTAGATTTTATCTTTGAATAATTTCTGTCGTCACCCAGTAGCAGCTAGTTGATCTCCAGCAACCGTCGAATCAAGTGCCGCCAGTTTTGTATATTTTATTTAAAGTGTAGTAGTTAGATTTTATCTTTGAATAATTTCTGTCGTCGCAGAGTAGCAGCTAGTTGATCTCCAACAACCGTCGGCAACCGTTACGTGAAGTAGTACCTTCAGTGTTAATTTAAAGTGCGCAGTTAGCTTAAGCTTCATCTTTGTATATTTGGTTATTGCCAAAAGGTCTCCTATTGAGAACGCATAGTGAGTCCGTTTTTTGTGTACTCCTTAGATTTTATTTCTGTAAGGTAGTATGTGTAGGGACTGTGGTTGTTGTATGCAGACGCAAACTGAGGTGACTGATCTGCGAACCCAGATTGCAGCTTTGTTAACTAGAGTTACACAGCTGGAAGCTGCCGCAAGTGAGTGCAGTAGATGAGGCATTGGTGACCCTGTAGAAGCTGAGCTGCTCGCAGATTCTCTCATACCAGTCACCGTACCTGCAGTCCAGGCCGAAACGTCGGAATCTCTGCGGCCGTCGCCAAGTGGTGGCTGGCGTGTGGTTTCTAGACGTCGACGCCACATGCGGGAGCAGTCGTGCAAGCCTGATTCCCAGGAAGGCGAGCTTGTACCACTGTCCAACCGGTTTGACGCATTGTCTGGAACTGATTCAGTCCTGCAATCAACCCCACAGCCCGCTAAGACTGGACAACTGCAGAAGGGGGTTTTAGTGGTCGGTAGCTCCAACGTTAGGCGCTTTATCGAGCCCCTTAGGGAAATGGCGAATAGGTCGGGGATGAAACCCGGTATCCATTCATTGTGTATTCCGTGGTGTCTGATCCGAGATGTGTGACAGGCCATCCTGGATGCCATTGAACATACGGTGTGCAGCCAGCTGCGGATTGTGGCTCATGTAGGCACCAATGATGCCTGCTGCCAAGGGTCGGAGGTTATACTTTCGTCCTTCGGGCGACTTGCGGAAAGGGTGAACTCTGCGGCCACTGGTCGAAAGATCTCTGCTGAGCTAACCATCTGCAATATTGTTGATTGGACTGACTGTGGTCCTCTGGTTCAGAGCCGTGTTGAGGGGCAGAATCAAAGATTACGGCAATTCTATGATAGTCATGGCTGCAGATTCCTTGATCTTCTAGGGATCCCTTGGATAGATCATGGGTGCACTACACACGAGAATCGGCTACACGGGTCGCATGGGCCGTGTGGAGTGCATTGGGGTTTTTTTAGGTTCAGGGAGGATGACCCTGAGGAGGAAATTCTGTTACGGATAGCCAAGATATCTTCAGTATCGCGTGTTAGGGGTAGCTTAAAAGAAACTCGAACATTAAAAGTTCTAGTAATTAACTGCAGAAGTATTTGTAATAAACAGCCTGAACTCGAAAACGTTATTCGTAGTACAGATGCTGATATCGTAATAGGCACAGAAAGTTGGTTAAAACCGGATATAAGTTCTGCCGAAATTTTTAATAATAGTATGAACATTTTCCGTAAGGATAGGTTGCATTCCCAAGGAGGTGGCATATTTATAGCTATTAGTAAGTACCTCCAATGTAGCGAAATAAATGTCGATACTGTCTGCGAAATCATATGGATCAAGCTCAACGTAGCTAGGACAAAACTTCTGATAGGCTCCTTGTATCGTCCACCAGATGCAAGCGTAAATATTGCCGAGGCTTTAAGAAATAATGTAAATAATATAGCTCAGCAATTTCTGGACCATACGATAATGCTAGGTGGTGACTTTAACTTGCCGGATATCGACTGGGCTAATTTCGTTCATGTGACTGGGGACAGGGATAAAGCAGCTTGCGAAATCATTCTAGACCTCTTCTCAGATCACAATCATGAGCAGCTCGTAACTGAACCAACGTGATGCCTCAACGATAGCGAAAATATTTTTGATATAGTCGTTACAAATAGGCCTGAATTATTCATGGATATTTCTACCACCACGGGGATAAGTGATCACAAAGCTGTAATTGCTACAGTAAAACTAACAATGACGCGCAAAAACAGAAAAGAGAGGATCGTTTACAGATTCTAAAAGGCTTCAAAACGGTGTTTTAGAGTGTATTTGAGGCATAATTACCATACCTTCTTAGTAACAGGAGGCTCCGTTGAAGAGAGGTGGCATCGATTATTACATATAGTCGGGGAAGGTATGAACTTGCATATACCGATACAGACAATCAGGGAAGGGAACGATCCCCCATGGTACACACGGGAGGTTAAAAGGTTACTCAAAAAGCAAAGGAAGATACATGCACGATCAAAAAGGACGATGCTTCGGACTGAGTTAGATAAGATAGAGGTGATAAGGGGATATGTTAAGAATGCGATGCGTGAGGCATTTAATGACTTTAGTCCCCATTAACTCTCTATGAGTCTCACTGAAACCCCTAAGAAATTTCGGTCGTATGTAAAAAAGTTGGTTGTAGTGGAAACAATCAGCCAGTTCTAATAAAAGATGGACGGGTATTTGAAGACAGCCGCGAGAAGGCTACCGTATTTAACACCGAATTCAAAAATTCAGTCACGCGCGAAAACATGGAAAACATCCCCACTTTACCACATCGTGTGGAATTAGAGATGTATCCGATAGAAATAGATAGCGTTGGTATTGTAAAATAATTAAAACTCCTGAAGTGGGGTAAAGCGCCGGGTCCCGATGGTATACCGGCAAGAGTATTTTCTGAATATGCGGAGGAAATTGAACCATTGCTGTCAGATATATTCCATAAATCTTTAGAAGGAAAAAAGTACCTTCTAGCTGGAAAATAGCCCAGGTAATTCTCGTTTTCAAGAAAGGAGATCGGAGTGATCCTAGGAATTATCGACCCATATCTCTAACATCTGTCTGCAGCAGAATTCTGGTGCATTTCATATGCTCGAACATTATGAAGTTTCTAGATGAGCACCAGTTACTTACAGCGTGTCAACACGGATTTCGGAAGAAGAGATCATGTGAAACACAATTAGCCCTATTTTCCCATGACGTAATGAAAGTTATCGATGTAGGTTCGCAAGTTGATGCAGTTTTCTTGGATTTTCAGAAAGCTTTTGATTCTATACCACACAACCGAATTTTAGCGAAAATACGAGCTTACGGTGTTTCGTCTCAGATCTGCGAGTGGATACGTGATTTTCTAACTGATCGATCACAGTATTACGATTCATAGGTCGTATTCTGAGGAATTGTAATGCTCATACAAAGGAAATAGCGTATAGAACACTAGTGCGTCCATATCTGTATTACTGCTGTGGAGGTTGGGATCCGTATCGCAAGGTTCTGATTGACTCAGTGGAGAGGGTGCAGAGGATGGCCGCTCGATTCGTGACTGGTTGCTACAACCATTATGAAAGCGTCACAGAATTGATACATAGATTGGGCTGGGATAGTTTGGAAGACAGACGACGTAGCTTGCGTTCGAATTTATTGGAGAATATGCGAAAAAAAATTAAATTTCGAGTGCAATGAAATACTTCTTCCGCCAACCTATTTCGGTCGTAATGACCGGAGGGATAAGATTAGAGATATAAGATGTCGTACGGATGCTTATGTATTCCTTCTTTCCTCGCGCTATTCGGGATTGGAATGCGCGGGTTTAGGATTGGTGCTTAGCACCCTCTGCCACCCACAATGTTTGTGACTTGCAGAGTATGGATGTAGATGATGCTACTGCATTGCAACTTTTGCCATCAATCATGCAGAATATCAGTGTTGTCTTCACCAAGACTTCCATATCATTCACAGTAATATTAGTGGCCGACGGTGACGTTATTTGTTCCTTTATTGTCTCAACTTCCATCATTACAATTCCACGGATTCCTCTGCAAACACAAGTTTAATGGGACGACAGTATCGGGTTGAAGAAGCTGAAGGGTTTTTCCACACAATTTTATTCCCCGCTTTGGTCATGTTCTGTGTACAGTTGAATGGACACCATCGATATACTGGATAAACTTTAGTAACTGTAATTTTCTTCTGAAAATTTTTGCTTATACTTATTTTGCTCAGCTCCATCACAAGCTCATTATTCAATGATGTTAAGAATTATCATGTCAGTCATAATCTTCAGAACCTCTTTTTTGTACTTTGCATAATCGTGTGATCCGTAAGAGATTGCAGCTTAATTTAAGCATGCAGTTCAGTGACATTAATGTCACTGGGAAAGCATGATTGTTTTGCCATTTTTACTCTATGATAAGGTGGATAAATTTTCTTGTTAGTACATTTTGATTGCTGGCGTATTATGTTATACTGGTATGTCGAGAGATTCGCATCAACCATTAAAAAGAGAGCTTGGTACTCCGATAGTCCAACTGGTTTTGAGTTCTCTAAACACTTACGCGCTTTCTTCATTTTAGTGCCCCTTCTAGGGGGAATAGACAAAGCTCTTTTACGATTGCTGCAGAATCTGTTTTTCCTGACTTGTGAATCTGTACTTCAGTTTCGATTGAAATCTCTTCTTGACTTGCGGTTTCAAGAATATGCTTCATTCGCCATCTTTTTGTTTTATTACATGAGCTCTCAAAGTCTTTTTGTGATCTTCCATACGATCCTGAATTCGTTCCAGACAGTGCGATTTTGGTGACAATATCAGGTAACGAAAAAAGTCCTTCTAACCACTTAGAATTTGTTTTTAGGAAGCGGTCTCTATGTCTTCCCGACTTAGACCACCTTTGTTCAATTTTTAGAAAAACATTTTCTGATAATAGTTTTTAAGTTCCTTATATTGTCATCTCAAAACGATGTGTCACCTGGTTCTTGCAATATAAAATATAACAAAGTATCTGTTCTTGATTTTTTTTCGTTATCAAACCTTACGTCGAAAAATTCTCTACACGAAATTTGAGCAGTCATTCTGAAAATAAAGAAAAGTTGTATAAGTGTCGCAAACCAGTGAGGTATTTCCTGTAGCTAGTAAGTAGCTCTTTCAAAGAAATATAGTATGGGATCGGTATAATGCACTAGAACGCAAATTGAAACTGGTTCAGTAGATTTTTTTTATTGAAAATAAACTCGCTCTGTTTTAATGATGCTCATGATTAAGTTTTAAAACATGTTACATAAAAATCTTCCGTAATCTTACCTTGAGACTCGCTAATAACAATAGCAACACACAGATCACAATTAACACACAGAAACGCATCGTATTCATTGACCAAACTGAGTCGAATGGTGCGACCGAATGGAGAAATTGATAGGAGGATCACAAGAAGCCCATTGTTCAAACTACAGAGTTATTATAATTAAAGTTAAAGTTTCAAAACGCTGTAAAAAACGAACCACTGATTAGAATGACGTCAAAATTGAGCGGGGCATTATTGAAGAAGGGGGAAAGAACATGAACCAAAATAAATATAGTTCCAAATTTTAGAGGGAGATGGCGCTTTAAGCATCAGAATTTCGTCTACAAATGACAAATCGTAAAACATATCCCGTCAGATGGAAATGGGCTTCGTATGTCCACAGAATTTTCCACGGCCAATCATTGCCCACTTCCATGCGAGCAATAAATTCAAAAGCAAGGCAGGTCAGAAGGAATCAATTCTTGCACATGAAAAATTTTGTACGGATAGTATTGTAGAATGTTTCGTAGAAGATTATGCATTGTGCTCACAGGCCTGTCCAATGTTCCGGCAATTCTCCGTGCACTGCATGGTTGCACACCACCGCTCGACGCCTCCTGAACTGCTGTGGCCACTTCTTCAACTACCGCCGAATCACATCTATTCCTTCCTCTATCAGACTGCACATCAAACGAATTTTCGAATTTTTTCATCATTTTAACCAGACCCATGACAGTTATCGGTCCAACGCCTTTTTTCATACCCTTGAGGGTCCCGAACTTCTGCAGAGCTACTGGTGCAGAATCACCGTTCATGTTCTTTCCCCATTCTTAAATAATACGCCAATCAATTTTGACGTCATTTTAATCAGTGGTTCGTTTTTAGAGCGTTTTGAAACTTAAACTTTAATTATAATCACCCTGTATTTTACTAATGTTAGGCACGAATTCATGGAAAATAAACCTTTGTTACTAGTAGTTTGATTTGTCTCCTTTGAATATAAATAACTATTTTTCCTGTGTAGACAAGTGTCAAAATAGGCTTTTGTCCCTCTAGATTTACAAAATATCAGACTGGGAAACGAGTGAAAGTTGCACATATAACAGACCAAAATGATGTGGTAGTAGTAGATTTAAGAGAACAACGGGAATCAATTATCATTACTATGATTTTCAATGTCACTTTCTGACTGACATACGTCTGTTACATATTTCACGTAAACAGAAGCCCTCAGATGTCGTATAATATTGTAATAAACGCAGTGTACTCTAGTATGCTTCAGAAGTTAGCTACCAGGTTTACAATCTCGCCGAATAAAATTTTGTAAAAAAATGGAGTTTCGTTCAATTTGATAACTTACAAACAAATATCGTTTTATTATTTTCGGACCTCGAGTACGTTTCAAGCTTGGTATAAGACCAAATGGGTGGAAATAAACGCTTCTTGATTATTGTCTATGTATTTAATTCTTTTGACACTACAGAGGCTACGGGATGAAATATCTATTGATGCGAGTTGAAATGAAAATGTTATTAAGATTTTATATTTTTGTCCTGTGGAATTTAGAATTTGAGTTGAGGGACGACTGCCTCACACTCCAGCTGTATGACAAATCATGCCTGGAATGTCATCATGTGTTTGATAAGTCTCTTAAATGAATCGTAGATTTTAGTCCTTACTGTTCACATTATATTCACGCTAGAAAATGTTGCTTCAGTTATATTACGTAAGTGTTGTGAATGATATAGTAAAGCATACTAATATGAATAATGATACATGCAACTAGTGTCAATCAAGAGGGGAATTGCATTTGTCTTGTGGGTGTTGCTATTTGTCTGCGTAACATGTAACTTGAGTTATGTATGATAAGTGTATTTATGTTTACGAAATTTTTAGTTTATGAGAAGGAGATTGATGACTATCCCCCCATTTGCCTAGGTGACTACTGGAAGCCGCAATCAAGACGGTGGGTACTCGGCGCACTGGACTCTAACCCGGTACATGAAATTTTTTGTTTCCTTTTTATTGTTGTCTTTGCAGCTTGTTATTAGCCGTCCTTGTGTCTTTATGTAGTACACTAAACTGTTTTGTTGTTGTTGTTTTTCACAGAAACACCTAATACCACAGTGGAGGTAACACTTACGTTTGGTTCCTGGGTTAGCCAAAGATGGATTATACTTCAAAATGGGTTTCCAAGGAACCCATTGATACGAGGATTTAATGATAGCTGTACCTTTAATGTGAATTCCAAAATAAATGTCATGTGTTGTTTACATCAATGCACTACCAATCTCTATTTTAAGAAATGTGTTTATTAAATCAATATAAAATATTTGGAAAACTAGACAGTAAATAGAAAGTATGAACGACAGATGTCGGTTTAACATTCTGAGAGTTATAAGACAGCTATAAACCGGCAGTGGAATGAAAACTATAATTATAATGACTTACCTTCGAAAACAGATTGTGTAAATTTAGCGGTTAAAGTTATAACTTCTTGTTTCATCTGTTTCAGGTACGACTCTAATTTTTTTAAATTAGGTTTCCTAATTCTCCCTTGATGTCTGTCTAATGCTGAAATGTAAGTAGGAAATTATCGTAATTAACTCAAACTGATCAATAACAGACGAATGCTTGCTGCATGTATCAAGTACAACATTTAATATTATACCTTCAGCTTACGGATTTCAATTCATATTCAATATTTTGTTCTGAAATTAATATACAATTAACTACAGTTTTGTATAACACGTTAACTGGCCACCTTAAAAAAAAAAATCCTTTGATGTTCAGTAAAGTTCCTCCCTTCCCGTACATTACAGTAGAGAAAAATCATATTTTCTTCAGATCTTTTGACTCTATAATTTTGTTTACTTATAACAAAAACTATTAAATAGACACGAACTATCTTACCACTGTTTCCAGTAAAGACTAATGCCCTATCAGCAATCGAAGTTTGCAGCCAAAGCTAAATGTCGCTATGACATTCAGACGTGGGCGGTGTATGAACTTCCATGAGTCCGTAAACGGTTTGGCCTGTAACACAGATTAGGCGTACTGCATACAAAAATATATTCAATTTGAAAGAAATTACGCAGGTGTTAATGGCTATTAGATTAAATTATATTATTTTTAAAAAAATTTCTACGGATAAAGTCTATAACAGTTTTGTGGGAAATGAATGTCGTTATGTCTTTATGAATGGAGTAACCTCTCTGTTTAAGCGCCCCATATAAATTTGTATATGAAACTAAATTTGCAAGTTGCGGACAATCTCCACGCCCAGAAATACACCCATTTTGCTTCAGAAATGATTAGCAGGTGTACTCATCTAACTGGATAAAGAGTATGATGAAATTGAAGAGGGATGTGTACTTCTTGTAATGATGCGTGAGACGGAAGTACAATTTACTTTTGCTACGCTATGTCACATCTGTGGGAAAGAAATTGTGCCGTTACCCTTAAAGTAGGTGACCATTGTAGTATCCCAGGTATATTTCGAGTAGTTATACACAATGACTGCAAATTGCAGTATAAAAATCAAAGATAGATATCGCATCACAATTTTTCTAGGTATGATGCGCATTTGACAGTTATGGCTTCATCAAGCCTTAAATAAAATATCTCAGAAATCCTACCCATGAATGTTATTTCTCGTACTCCAAATAGAGTTAAGGTAATGTACTTCAATTACCTTATATTATCTCATATTAGACAAGCTTGTTGAACCCTCAAGAACAATGACAGGTATATTACCAGTGCGCAAAGTAAAGGCGTCTATCTTTTAGAGTAAAAGGGCTTTTTGGAGAAGCTTCAGAGACCACGCTTCATCCTGAATTAAAAAATATCACGGTTTTGGAATTTGGGACTCGATTATGAATACGCGACGTAAGTATGGCAGGTTTTTCAGATCCAAAACATTGGTGAATATGCAAGTCGATGCATGGATTAAGATGTGTGGTTACCTGCGGATATGTCAGAAAAATTTAGGACCCTATGTATGGAGACACACAACCAGCAACCGCCTATTACTTCAAGACTCAAGACCTTTTGCGGCAGTCTCTCTTAAAGAGTGCGTATGTCTAAAGGCGCGTTCCCACGATCCCTTGTAACGAAGGCTAGACGGGACGGGACCTCACTAGCCGAAGTGTAGGGACGACCGCGGGCCGCAGGTTAGTCCTAGCTTACCTCGCCGCCACCTCCGCACCACGTTGCCTAGTGTCGTTTGGTAAAGAGCACTTTACAGCAACAGAAGGGGTGCGCACCACTGCTGCAAACCGATGGCAACAGCGCACCGCTATACAGTACACGCCTGTGATGTTTACTGACTCAAAGTGGGTAGCTGCGTCTCGTCTCCGCTTGCAGAGGCGGCCCTGTTCCCATGGCGTGTGGTTGAGTATTCGTCCCGTCCCGTCTCGCCTTCGTTACAAGGTATCGTGGGAACGTTTCTTAACTGAACCTTTTGACAAACGTCGACATGCTGCAAATTATTGAACACTGAATTCGCGGGGGTATTTGCCATCGCATCTATAGGTACGCCAAATGAAGCAATCGGTGAATAGCGGAGTATAGCCACAAGCCACTAGAAAAATTCTTAGTCTGATTCGATGAAAGAAATATGTATGATGGGGACATGTCAGTGTATCTACCAGTTGAATGGTTTCAGTGGTTGACAGCTGAAGAAATTTTTTACGTAAACTTCATGAGCATCATAGCCGACTCATCAGGGGGTTTCGTTCTAGATGTAGGCTTGACAATTTGCCATGATAAATACTAGTACATACCGGACTTGCCAACATGTCCAAACCACCGAGCCGCCTCTGTTTATGTCACACCAAAGTTATGTTCTCCATTACCAAGTTCTCTAGCAACGTAGAGACTATAAGGTGAAGGTGGATAACATAAATCGCTTTGTATAAATTTCAATCAGTCACTGTAGTTAAAAGACTGCTTCTCTCTCGAGTATTTGCCGTTCCACCACTTCAGATTCAGGGAGTGTATTTTACAAATTGATGAAGAACTTAATTTTATAACAAAACAATGTATAACATTGTTTAACACCCCGACGTGAAGTTGTAGTCCAGTTGGGTGGACCGCTGCGGTGATGGCAACACATATATTCACCAAATTTCAGACGGATGACCATTCGCAACGAAGACGTTGTGGCCTTGAGGATACTTTTTAATAAGCCTGTTTATATCGGAATGTGTATTCTCGATCTGTGTAAATTGTGGATATAACTGTTCTATAAAAATTTGGTATTCCTTAGTTTAGTATTACAAAACTGCTTTCTATAGACACAGACAATTTCATTCCTTTAACTCAAGTGAAGTAATGAAACACAACAAAGAGAAATTTGAAACATTCGGTGATAATACCGATAACCGTTTCGGGGTAGTACCCTGTAACGAGAAGGTTGCTGGTGTTATGAAGGATGAATATAATGTTTTTCATTGTGGAGTGTCAGGTCGAAAATTACTTAGTCGAAGGATCTGGGAGTTAACGTTACCAAGAATCTCCAAATCCGCTTTCGAAAAGACTTCTATGTCATTAAGACTGCTCTATGACGGATCTCACTATGTCGGATGATAAACGATACATTTTCACTGATTGGATAGTTACTCTACCACGGGGCACAAGTCTGTGAATAAATGAGAGAGTACACGTAAAATTTGCTACACCAAGGAGATAAGCAACCACGTGTTGCTATCAGAGCCCCAGATATCGTGGCATAGAAACAAATAAAGCCTGAGAAACACACTGCACGCGGTTCGAAGGCCCTTTCACAAAGCATCGGCACGTTTGTAAGATTAGCAGAACGATCTAGTTGCCAACCTGCCATATCCCAGACATGTACGTTGCGCGATATGTCAGACAAACGTGCTGGCCGAGGAAGCAGTGGTACCCTTCACTCTTCGAAGAAAGCTTGCACATTCCTCGCCACAAGTGTCAGGGCATCGTCCTACAGAAAAATGGCATGTGGAGCTACCTGAAGGAGTGGTAATTCCTCAAGCTCTAAAATCTCCCTGATGTAGCAGTTGTTGGTCATATTGCACTTAATACGTAGGAGGCTAGATTGGATGTTATAACCATCTCACTTGTATTTGTTCACTATGCCGCTCTCCCTTAATGCGTTCAGGACGGTAGCATCTAATACGTTCGCGGCCATCACTACAACAAAGTTGAAGCTGGACTCGAACGAGAACAGTTGAAATGTGGCATGCACAAACTATAGTGCCACGGTACGACAAACCAATCATTCTGCCACGTTCAAACTCACTTACATGCTGATATTGACGTGGATGCATTCCTTGCACTGTTAACGTGGCGTAACACTGACCTGTCCGATCACACTGCTGGTTGTGCATCGATTCCGTATCTCTCACTTTTTTATGGTTCCATTGTTCTTCACATCCTCCGATTTTATAGTGACACAGACCATTGTTTCTGAGTATTGCAATTTTTACAAACAGTGATGTATAAATGTAAATCGACTGTTAATTAGGAGCACCATAACGTTCAAACGCCCTTACCAATAATGTGTTCATCACTAAAAATTGTTAACAGACAGCATTTAATTCAAATACCTAAAAGAAAAAACTGCGGAAAAATGGGCTACAATCATGTTAAAAGACATGTCTCTTAAGACGTTCCGTAAAATTATCTGTTTCTCATATCACCCTTGTATACTGAAGTTATACCACTCCCACCAGAAATAAAACTTAGAGGAGTATCGTAAAATAATTTATCAACTAAGCTGTAGGTATAATGATGAAGTACATATTAGATATTATTTTCACCACTCATGTAGGTAAATAAATGAGTGTTTGCCAGATCCAGCCTGACACATACAGGATTCACAATGAGTGACATAAAAAAAGGAATCATCTCATTCATACGTGGAATATAGGAAATAACACTTTCGCAAACAGCAGATCTAGAATTAACGAAACAGGTGTACTCCGCATATTTTCATTCTGTGATGTCACATGGCATAATTTTTTGGAGAAACTCTTCACAAAGTAAAAAAGTTTTCATAGCACAGAAAGGAGCTATTAGGATACTGTGTAGGGTAAAACCAAGAACTTCTTGCAGATAACTTTTAAAAAAACTCAATATTCTTACAATGACTTCTCAGTATGTATATTCTCTCATGTGCTTTGTCATAGAACATTTTAATATGTTTACATCTAACTCACAGTTACACAATTTCAATAAATGAAACAGAAATACAAAACACGAACATCTCTGTTATTAGTACAAAGAGGAGTTAATTATCCTGGACACATCTCTTTAATAAATTTCCCAACAGTATAAAACAGTTTGCAGATAATAAAGATATATTTTTTTTAAAAAAACTGAGAAATTATCTTATTGGCAACTCCTACTCCATTCAAGGATTTGAACATAATAATTAATTGTATTCAATATGACATTTTGCAATACTCAGTTGTAAAAATTAATGTTTATTTTTGTTCTATTTATTTGTCTTTGTAACATATTATTGTTTTAACTATGATTATGACTCATATTGTATTTATGTCTATTAACCATGACATGTTTCACATCTCAGAGGTCCTTCCTCAGCAGGGATACATAAAACAAGATTGATAAATAAAATAAAAATCCTTGAAATTACATTTGACTGGTGAATAAAGACGTTTGCTTTTTAAGATATATGAGACAATAGAAATTAGTAAGATACTGTCTAATTTACTTTGAAGTTCTGTTTTCTTTTTGATTTCACGAAGTGATCTTTTCTAATATAGGACGAAAACTAGAACAACCAATTATTTGTGAATTAACTTTCCTTACTAAAATAGACGAGGAACTCAATATTTTCATACCTGTATTCGTACAATCGCATGCTGACATTTACGTTCGTACTCGCTACATGAATATTTCTTCAGGGAAAAGATGCGCAATAAGAAATATATTTACGGCGAAAAAATGAGAAGGCGAAGAACGTCATGTTGAGAAAAGGCTGTTACTCATTTGACTTTTCCAAGAGTCGTTACGTTAACTGCTCAATCCATAAACATATTCTGTTAATTTACGACACACCTGCCATTGTGATGTCACATTTGCAAGTGCCTTGAGTCGTCCAGGCAACAAGTCTTTGATGGTGTACTTGGACAATACCGCATCGTGCGGATATGGTAGGGGTTCCATATCGTATTACCATTTCAGTTCAACATTGAACGGCACATCAAAGAGTGGCACAGCTACTACTGTTGTCACCTGTCTACCAATAAGCATTTAAAATAACAACTACGCCATGTATATTCGATACCTTATACTACGTTACAGTACACCCACTTATATCCTATAAAATTTTGGGTTGCACTGCGTAAAAAAAAATCCAGCCTTACACTATTATTCTCTTTTTTAAAAATTCAACTATTTCAGTACTGGATGAACTGAATTTACAGAATAATCATCCGATTCCTTCATTTGTTCTTGGCGTCACTGTATGCGGACACTTTATTTCAAATTACGCGTGAGCATCATTGTTTCCTTAATAATAGACAGCAAGCACATTGGAAAATAAATTAATGATTAGTGATTAGCTCGGATTAGCTGTTTTTTTGTATCATAACCTAACAATTCAACACGAAACATTCATATATGAGTACTGGATTTAATTATTTGCCCTGCACATTATAAGTAGCCTTTCCGATAAACAGTAATTGAAAACATAGTAAATACTAAAGCTAAATTCTTGTTTGAAATGGATTATTGTTATACATTGTGCAGACATTAAAGATGGCAATGAAATAGGTGTGCTGTCACCCGAGGGGAGAGTGGTCTGAAGGCTCAGTGGTTAAGCGTCTGACTGGAGATCGAAAAGTCCCCGGTTCGAATCCCTGTCTCGGCGGGGATTTTCAAAGGCGCTTAACCCGACCTCTGCCGCAGCATGCTGTGTAAAGTGAAGTACACCAGAACGCTTCCGTGGTTCGGATTCCACGTTAAACTGCAGGTACCCTGTACCCGGCAGGATAGACGGGTTAGGTTAAGGCGGCTACGATAGGGGCGGAATGCGCAGCCAATAAAAACCCTATCTCCAGGTCATTACGACCACACGGAATTATTATATTACCTGAGGGAAACGACCTAGATGTATCTAAGTCCTTCTAGGTCGATGACTGATGTTATTTTTGGTTGTTTATTTCTTTCATTTTTTTCTGAAGGTAAATGAAGGAAAGCGTCGCGAATCACAAGGAATGAAGGTTACTTCATATCAAAGGGAGACGGTGAGATGAAAAACTTAGTGAAGTGAAAATACATCGTACTAGGCGGTGATTTAAATCTTGTCACCCCGCAATATCTAGGGAACATGTATCACAGATAATACTACCGTTAAAAAGGCAGTAAAATAGTAATTTAAGTCATCATGGTTGTAATCGTTGATACTTGTGAGTCTATTTGAATACCTGTTCCTTGATGATATTTTTTTAACTGCTTAACCTCTCTTAACAGCGAGGTCTTTAGAGACGCGAAAGGAATGGTACCAAGGAATGGGAAGGAATTCGGCCATGGCCTTTTGAAGGAAGCATCCCGGCATTTGCCTGGAGTGATTTGGGAAACCATGGAAAACCCAAATCTGGATGCCCGGACGGGGATTTGAACCGGTGTCCTCCCGATTGCGAGGCCAGAACGCTAACCGTTACACCACCACGAACGGTCCCTTGACGAAGCGCCGGAGCAATGACAGAAGGGACTGGAGAACAAGCAACAGCTGAGATATCACGCTATTGTGACCTGGAAGAAGCGAATTTTACCAGATAATCACTATTAGGGAAGGATGTTTTTAACCTATTACGCAGAAACAAACGCTTGAAAAACAACCACTCAACTGTGCTCAGTCCTGCCGTTAGGGTGAAGCAGGACTTCACTGGAGGTGTCTCAGTCACTAGTATCTGGTGCCGCTTTTAACACTTCGCTCGGTTACACGATTAAAAGAAGGTAAAAGGGCGATGAGCAGGGAAAGGACGAGGATAACGAACGGGGAGGAATTCGGAAACGGCCTGTTGAAGGAAACATCTCGGAGTTCGCCTGGAGAGATTTCCGGAAATCATGGAAAACAGAAATCTGGATGGCCGGACAGAGATATGAATCCACGTCCTCCTGGATGCCACGCCTGAGCTTTACCACTTACCCACCACGATCATTAAAAGGACGAGTAATAATCACAAAATGAATGCTGCAGGTGTTGCGCAATGTACCACCCCATTCTTTCGGTGCATCCTGTTAGAAATCAGCTCAATTTCAGTTCAAAACCCAGCCCCAGCTCTCGTACTCCGAGCAAGAACTATTTAATGACGTTTCCTTATTCCCTGAAATAAAGTGTACTAAATTTAGACACAAGGGAAGAAGCAATTTCTGAGACAGATCCATACTGTAATATTCCAATTGATACCACATTAGTACAAGTATATATGCCAACGTCACAGGAATATGACAAAGAAATAGAAAAAAATATACGCTGAAATTGAAGAATTAATCCAATATGTGAAAGGGGAGGAAAATCTAATAATCATGGGTGATTGGAATGCAATAGTGGGAGAAGGAAAAGAGGGGAATACTGTAGGAAGTTTTGGTCTAGGAGAAAGAAATGAGCGAGGAAGCAGGTTGCTAGAATTTTGTGAAAGATATAAGCTAGTAGTGGCGAACACACTGTTTAAGAACCACGCAAGAAGAATATACACCTGGAAACGTCCTGGGGATACAGGCAGATATCAGCTAGATTATATAATGGTCAAACAGAGATTCAGGAACCAAGTTCTAGACTGTAAAGCGTACCCAGGAGCAGACATAGACTCAGACCATAATTTGATAGTAATGAAGTGCAGGCTGAAATTCAAGCGAATAAGGAAGCAGCATAAGCAGAACAGACTGGAAGTGAATAAACTGAAACAATCTAGCACAAGAGAAAAATTTGCAGAAATGGTAGACTTAGGTCTAAGAATTAACTGTGAAAGGAGCTCAACCGAGGACGAATGGAGTCCATTAAAGACCGAAATAATGAAAGCTGGCAAAGAAACCTTAGGCTTTAGGGAACAAGCTGCCCGAAAACCTTGGATCACAGAAGAAATTTTGCAACTGATTGATCAGAGGAGAAGGTACAAAAATGCTCAGGATGAAGCAGGAAAAGAGCAATACAGGCAATTTAGAAATCAAATAAATAGGAAATGCAAATAGCAAAAGAAAAATGGCTACAAGAAAAGTGTGAAGAAGTAGAAAAGGAAATGGTCGCAGGAAAAGTAGATGTTGCATATAGAAAGATCAAACAGAATTTTGGAGAAATGAAGAAAAGAGGTATGAACATTAAAGCTGACGATGGGAAACCTCTGTTAAGGTCAGAAGATAGAGGTAACAGATGGAAGGAATACATTGAGAAACTGTATGTTGGGGACGACTTGAACAATAGTGTATTGGAAAAGGAAGGCGATGTCGATATGGATGACTTAGGAGATCCTGTTTTGAGGACAGAATTTAATAAAGCTCTGAATGACTTGAAAGCAAATAAAGCAATTGGAATTGATGAGATCCCTGCAGAACTTCTTAAATCCCTAGGAGATGAAGGAATCGAAAGATTATTCAAGCTGATATCAAAAAGTTATGAAAATATCATCTTCACACTTCCAAAGAAAGCACAAGCCGACAAATGTGAGAATTATCGCACCATTAGTCTAACATCACATGCTTCAAAATTACTGACCAGAATAATATACAGAAGTATGGAAAGGGTAGTAGAAGATATAGTAGGTGAAGATCAGTTTGGGTTTAGGAAAAATAGCGGCACAAGGGAAGCAATTCTGTCATTAAGATTAATACTTGAAGGGCGGATCAAGAAAAACAAAGATACTTTTATGGCATTTGTTGATTTAGAAAAAGCTTTTGATAATGTTAGGTGGGACAGGATGTTCAAAATTTTAAAGAAGTCAGGTCTAAAGTATCGAGATAGAAGAATACTATATAAACTATATAAGAATCAAGTGGCTATAATAAAAGTAGAGAATCACAAGAGACATGCATCAGTTAAAAAGGGTGTGAGACAAGGTTGTAGTCTATCCCTGTTAATATTCAACTTGTATGTAGAAGAAGCAATGAAGAAAGTCAAAGAAAAAATTTCCATGTGGCATAAGTTTTCAGGGAGAAAAAATCAGTATGCTACGATTTGCTGATGACATTGTCTTGTTAGCAGAGAGGCTGAGGATATTGAGAAGTTACTGAATGGCATGAACAAAATACTGAAGGAAGATTTTGGACTGAATATAAATCAAAGCAAGACAAAAGTGATGAAATGTAGCTGAAATGATACCGATACTAGTAGATTAAATATAAAAATAGGATCGGATGCAATAGGAGAAGTAAGCGAATTCTGTTACCTTGGGAAGTAAAATTACAACCGATTGCCGAAGCAGGAATGATGTTAAAAGCAGAATAGCACTAGCAAAAAGAGCCTTCATGAAAAGAGAAACCTTTTAGTTTCAAATATTGATCTAGGAATTAGAAAGAACTTCTTAAAACTCTATGTGTGGAGCACAGCACTTTACGGTAGCGAAACATGGACTTTAGGAATACCGGAAAGAAAGAAACTTGAAGCATTTGAAATGTGGTGCTACAGAAGAATGCTAAAATTAGGTGGACAGACAAAGTAAGAAATGAACGAGTTTTAGAAATGATTGGTGAGAAAAGAAGTTTATGGAAGAAGCTTACAGAAAGAAGAGACAGGCTGGTAGGTCATATTTTGAGACATGCTGGATTGGTTAATTTGTTAGTGGAGGGAACAGTTGAAGGTAAGAACTGCAGGGGTAGACAGAGATTAGAATATATGAAGCAGATAATTGAGGACGTGGATTGTAAGGGGTATGTAGAAATGAAGAGGTTAGCACAGGATAGGAAGGGATGGAGGATTGCATCAAACCAGTCTAAAGACTGACGACAGCAAAAAAAAAAAAAAAGGAGGTTACTGGGGACTGATTGCACGGGTAGTGTTCTTCTAACCATCTCCGGTAACTTACCAACTCAAGAGGGATCGTAAGAGTTGCCATTGGTCAATGAAAAGTGTAAACTATGTTCTGTATGATACGTTTTAATTTTTGAATATGTATCGTGTCATTTGTTGGGCAAAACTTGGATACTGTTGCAGCTATTGCCTAGCTGATCATATAAAACTCCTAATCATAGACGACCGATATTTATAGCTGGGTTGTATCTGACTGAGCTCAGGATGGTGACGTTGTTATGCACACCGCGGATTTAGCATGCATTATTTTAGTAATTAATTTGTTGGCACTGCTAGTTTAGGGACAAGAGCGCAGGACGTATGTACAGTAGGTCACCTGTTCTAGTGCCGTTTCGTATACGGGTGGCTTTAATTAAATGTTGTGTTCGTCCTGTTTTCTTCTGTGGAACGAAGTGACAACAGAGTACTGTGAATGAATAAACTGGTGGAGGTATTTCTTATTAAATTCAAAATACAATGGATTCCCCTTGTCTTCCCCGGTGGTTAGAAGTGCATTTATGTGTTTATTGTTTTCAGTGGAAGACTGTAGTTTCTGTGTGTTCAGTTTATTGTTGCTTGTGTTGTGAATGAAAGAAAAATGGAAAATGCAGAGGGTGATACCTGATATCGGCCCATTCATGTCTACTCTTTCGATAGACACGGAGCGGGTTTCCTATTTTTAATTCGCCAACCGATGGACGAAACATCGTAAACAGTGTCGCATGCCCTTACCCTATACGCATTACGAGAAGTTTTGGAATTAACCCAGGATTTTGGAGCACGATCTAATGGTTACGAACTGTGCATCATCACCTCTCCTATAAAAGATTTTGTTGTTTTCGCAGCCATCATTCAATACTAATGTAATATAATTTGCTTACGGGATTAATGCTGCTTTGAATACTCCTACTTATTCTTCTTCCCGACGTTTCCACCAGGCCTTAGGTCTTCATCAGGGGCCGTCTACCGATTCTTCTACAGACTGTGATCTGCTGGAGACTGGCGTGCTGGTTGTTTACGTATTTGTACTGTCGATTGTTTGATAATATCGATTACCCAGAGATATGCTTTTTACGATTTAATATCTGTGGGTCCAGAGTTAATTATTTATCTAACACACATTTCCAAGCAACCATCTCTCCTACACTGCCGGCCAAATAGTGATGATAAAAATTTCTCCTCCCACCAGGTGTTGACTCAGATAACTTCCTTTCAGCCACCGGGTACCATCCAGGTACTGAACCAACCGATCGTTCAGTAAAGCAAAAATGGTAGATAATTACTAACTCGCGTAAAATTTATTTGCATTTCATGGAAGACGAAGGACTGTAATCAATGAATGAAAGTCCATTGAATCGGAATGTATGTTATTCTTTCTTTAATGGTGTTCCTGTGGCAAATGACCATTCATTAGAAGCAACGCATGGCGGCACCTTACACCATTCACACTGATAGGTGTGATGTATTGGGGTACCTGTTGCTCAATCAGCGTGTCGACTAAACACGATAATTCTGTGTAAATTGGGAGGTTGAGTCTAAGAGGTAGACGGCGATTGCGCCTCAAGATTGATGGCATCTGCTACCCTCCCGACCGCCAACTGCTCCAGCATAGCGCGCTTTATTTGGTTAGTCAATTACTCAAACATCCCCTATAATTTACTGCTGAGATGATTTGAACCACCGCCTCCTACAAGTGCAGCTAACAATGGTCGGAGTGCAGCTGGTCTTATGATTGAACATGAGAGCAACCGTCATGTACTCACCATGTCGTCGAAGCTTGTGCATTCTCCGTGGACTAACACTCATTGTGGTCCGAGTGACAGGCAGATAGGTAGTATATTTTGGGGTATCACAGCAATCCTTTTTATCCTGCAGCTTGTCTTCCTTTGCAAGATGCGCATTTGCTTGATGAAACATCGTTTTCTGAGAGTCGTAATATTCATTTCGTGCAACCTAGAATCAACCTGGATAACGGAAGCAGGTGGTGGTTGTTAAATAAAGATTATATTCCTTAAATCACGAAAGGGAAGCCAAAAAAAATTGTCTGCTTATATATTATAGCCAACAATGGTTCCAGCAGAATTAATTTCATCCGTGTTGGGGGGAGGGGGAAAAAAGTGTAATCTGATTGCTAAATCGCTTTGCCAGTCCCTTATATTTTAACCTATTAGTTGCTACAACTGCAACTTCCGGTAATCATCTAGAAATACTGGAATCACGCATTTGTTTCTCGCTCCAGATGTCGGTGGGAACAGATCGCTCTGGCCTCTTATTCGGGAGGACGCGGGTTCGAATCCCCGTCCGGACATCCAGATTTGGGTTTTTCCATGGTTTCCCCAAATCACTCCAGGCGAATGCCGGGATGCTTCCTTCAAAAAGGCCATGGCCGAATTCCTTCCCGTTCCTTGTCCCCAGTCTCATCCCGCCCCTAATGACCTTAGCCATCGTCGAGACGTAAAGCCACTGTAAACAAAAAAAAAAAAAACAAAAAAAGGAAACAGATACAATCACAAGGAATACATGCAATGGACTCCATAGAATAATTCAAGCTCGCTTCACCAGTAAATTTATTTCTGTCATATAATCAAGAATGTAAAGGTATTAGATGAAATACTACTAATTGCTGATAGAGAGATATCTGCCAAATTTTTTAGGGAGGTCATCAGATTCCGGAATATTCTGGTCAAGAAACGGGATTGAATTCAACTAGGACATTTTGAAGGAATTATCCCGGCATTCACCAGAAATAATTTAAATAAACCATTGCTCATCGAAATATGAATGGTTGGACGAGGATTTGAACGCGCGTCCTCCAGAATGCTAGGTGTTATCGCTCAACTGCCGCGATCGGCAATTATCTGCCAGTATTTGTGTAATTTTTAGCATACTTCAATGTTTTTTATGTTCTTAAATATTACTCTACAATATACTCGTAGTTTCAATACTATAAATCTTATTCCGTGCATACTTTATTGGTCACCAGTGTAATTGCATCCAATTTCCTAGTGCTTCAAGGCTCGAAGATTGAACATGATTCTCCTTAATTCTAACCACTCACTCATAAAAGTTTCAGCTTTTGTAGTTATTAGTTCTTTGTTGTATAGTGATTAAAGCATGCGTTTTCTTTCCCTAATTTCTGCATAGGCACGTCATCACTTTCGTTTCTGGCATATGTAGTGTTCTGGATTTGAGAATCGAGTTGAGTTTAAGTAACGTGAATGGTTAAAGTAAGATGACACAATATTAAAGTATGAGTACAGAAATGAATCGGTTCTGCCCCTGATTTCTCTTATCTTAATTTCGCGGTCATTCCGAGATATGAATGTTGCTGGTGGCAATATTTGTTTTTTTTTTTTTTTTTTTGCTATTGTCGACAGCAACGCCTTCGGAGCACGATTCGGGCCGCTCTTCTTTGGACCTTCTCTAATGCCTCCATTAACACCCATTTTATGGTAACCCATACAGAACAACAATATTCTAAGTGAGGACTCACTAGTAACTTGTATGCAATCGATTTAACTTCCGGAGTCCATTGGTTTAAATTACGACCTAGAAATCGGAGCATACGATTTGCTTTCCCAATTACATTCTGGATATGCTCATTCCACGACAAATTATTACGAATTACCCCTAGGTATTTAGCGGAATCTACCATTCTAAGGACAGTACCATTAATTGCATATTCAGAGCTAAATGGTGTCACCTTTTTACTTACACGCATGAATTAGCACTTTTTAGCGTTTAACTCCAACTGCCAGTCTTTACACCACGCAATTATTTTTATAACATCGCCTTGTAACAAAGCGCAGTCTTCCTGGGTTTTGATTTCACGATAAATAATAGCATCATCGGCAAATAATCTGTTCATCCCCCTTATTATGTCGCACAAATCATTAATGTATATGAGAAACAACAGAGGCCCTATCACGCTTCCCTGGGGTAACCCGTACCACACCCCGGTAAGTGATGAACGCTCACTGTCGAGAACTACACACTGTGTTCTGCCCTTCAGAAAGTCTGCAACCCAGTCGCATGTTTGTCTAGATATACCGTAACAACGAAGTTCACTAAGTAACCTAGTGTGAGGCACAGTGTTGAAAGCTTTTTTAAAATTTAATAGAACTAGAATAACCTGGGATTACCCATCTATAATACGGCACAAGTCGTGAATTAAAAGTGCAAGTTGCGTTTCGTAGCATTTGAAACAAATACAATATTTTCCTTGTGTGAAAGCAGTAATATTTGCTGAAAGTAACACGTTCGATGGTTGCAATTTCATTTGATAGGTAATCTTAAGACAAAATGTTAATTTATTGGGATGGCCACGATTTATTGAGCTGTAAAAGGCATGTTGATTGTGAGATGCGACAGTCCAGTGTTTTTATGGCACCTCAGACAGTAACAGAGGGAAAGTCGTAACCTGGGGGCGACACATTGACCACGGCCAGGGAGCTGCATGTCCAAATGGTTAACCACAAATAAAACCAACGCAAACATCTCCCTGCCATTAATTTGCACGTAACGTCCGTTCTAATTACATAACAAAACTTGAAGTTTCAGCCCAAATTTAACTTTTTTCTGCAACTCAACTGAAAAATGTATAAATCTGACATCATTTATTGACTCCGTGAGTCCACAAAATAAGAATAAAATCTGAATATCACTGTTTCATCAAAATGATACAATTTTCCGTAACAAATTCTGTTACAGTTGTTTGTTTTGATGAATAATCTCTCTGAAAATTGGTTTATAATGACACAAACTCTTCTAAAACAGCCAGCACTGAATAATCACAAAAACTGTTTTCTCTTTTTCTTTCCTTTCACAACAGATGATAATTTTTGTTAGTTCACTAAACTAGTTGACTAAGCCATGATTGTTATTGATCTCTGGCTACATATATGTGTAATTCAGTATACGTGAAATCTCTAGAATTATAGAGATTTACACTAATTCAACATTCAGAGATTTTTATTTTGAGTATTTAAAATGTTATTCAATATATGTTTACCCTTTCTCCCTAGTTACTATTAACTGTTCCCTTTATGAAGATCAGAGGTACATAACTAGGTCTCTTTCTTGAGTCTACTTGAAGAACTGAGTTTCGATCTTCCTCTGCCAGATAACGTATCCATTTCACAACATTTTACCATGCAAGTTGTGTGCCCCGGCTCATGACAACAATATTTTCAATGTTTTCTGAACAGGAAGAAAGTAATCAAAACGGGTCGAAATCACCAGTCGGATGTAAGAGGTCAGATATATTGATACTTGTGTGTTTCTACAATTTAAGAAATTATATGTTACAGCTTAGGTAAAGAGAACAAGATGTAGTGAGCCATACTGACATTGGTAGCCAAATGTGAGCTAGCCATTCCGATAGTGGACGACGTCGTGTTATTTAGACGAGAACGGTCCAGTTCTCCTCTCTCAACACATGCAAACCGTTAGCTCGGATAGTTTTAATTACGGTTTTCTGGCATATAACCACGCCAAAAAAATTGAAAGTTACTATGACAGCGTCTAAAAATGAAAAAAAACCTCACTATTCTTGTCGAAATACTACTGAATTAAATTAATACCTTTTACTTGAAACAACTTTAAAACACTTGTGTTACATTGAAACAAGTTTCAATTACATTTCACATGCTATTTTACCTTGTGTACAAAGTGCGTAAACACGCACCATACAACCTTCTCCAAGCGGCACAACACACACTGTCCCGCGTACTGTCATGCTACAATGCTGGCGCCCAATCAACAACCGCTGCCCGCCCAGCTGCGCTGGCCAGCGTCAAGGATTGATAGCTAAATATTACAGCAACATGTCTTAATACCATTATTCAGTATACTTTAAGAAATGCAACATAATTCAATATTATTAATAATAATAATAGTAAATTAATAATAAAAATGATTGGGGGAGTTTAGTGATAGTGCCATAGGATGGAGACATTAAATTTTAGTTTCATTCCTTCACTCTTGTGCAACGTTTTGATGTTTAAAATTCAATATGATCTATTTTTCTTCTTAACCCTGCGTCAAATGAAATCAAAAGGGTGAACCAGATAGCTTTGCTTGAGAAAGAAGTATATTTTCCGTTTAGAAACCATAATGCACGACAACATATGGTCGGGAAGGAAGTTACAAAGCGGTGGTGATACACATCTGGTTCCCGGGTTTATTGTTTAACGTCATGGACGGCCTATCTGGATGAAAGAGCACCGAGCAGGAACCTACTGTTTAACATCTCTTGTCAGATACAAAAATCACCTCCATTTGCTTCCTACAAATTCATACTGAAACATCTAGGTAAAATATAACTATCCCAAAAGCCTTGAAATTACTTCTTTTAAGGAATTATAGGTTCTGCTGAAGTTCACAATACCAGCAATACTGTTAGCTGTTGTGTACACGCTTAGGTAATAAAAGAGAAAAATACACTTTGCCAAAAATTTGTTCTTCAAATTAAATACGAATAGAAGTAACATCGCACGCAAGACCGCAATATTTAAGTAAATATGATCGCCGGACCAACCTTATCCATACGAAGAATCGATGTTAATAGCATATTTTCATCTAATGCGTTTGATGTGATGTAGGATTTGTTTTTTCTGATTGTTTATTCTGATTACAATATTGCCGTTTCGGTATCTATTTGTCAACCTACATAAAATTGACCTGTAAGCTTTTACACAGTAAGTGTAATAAACAATTTTAATTACTCATAACGTTACAGTCTTAGGATTTAGAAGAACCTTAGGTGGAATACTGTTGCAATCATCCAGAATGCGATTAAATAATGCTTTTTGAAATAGCTCTAGGCAAATTCCCGGATGGTTTCTTTATGTAGGCAACGACCGATTCCGTTGTCCATGTTTCCTGATAACTTTCTCAGTTACTTTACACTTCCTGTAAGAACAACCTTATTGAGTTGTTTTATAGACCAAACGAAAAAAATATTGAAAGGATTTTTTATATTATTTAAATCAATTAAATAAATGTAGTTTTTAAACCGACAGATCTCACTGATTCTATAATCTAAATATTAGTGTATAGCATTGATAATCGTGTAAAATTAATAAATCTTTTTTCTCTCTCTCCGTTTTTCTACTTGTAGCTTAACGACTGGTCGGCATGAACCGGGTCGTCAGATTCCGGACAAGGAACATCTCTTCATCTCAACTTATGTCTTCAATTATCTGCTTCATATATTCTAACCTGTTAAGCTCTTCCCTGCGAATGCGCATTCTAACAAAATAACAACGCCACCCTGTCGTTTGTTCCTGTGAAACTCTTCCACAAAATTTCTTTCTCACCCATGTTTCCAAAAAAATATTTTTTTCGTACTTTATGTGTCCACTTATTTCAACCATCATTCCATAACGCTACATTTCAAAAGCTTGAAGTCTCCATTTCACTGGTATTCCTAAACCCAAGGTTCATCTCCATAAAGTACTGAGCTCGCTTTTGTTTCAGAAACTTCTTTCTCAGTCCTATTTAAATGTTTAAACTTAAAAAAAAATATTCATTTAGGAAGTATCGAAGACTGTCGCAAGTTAAATTCGTGTAGAGAAAATAATTAAATAAATATAATAATAAATGATTTGATTACATTTAATTGTTTCATCTATCTGTCACTTACATTTATTGAATACAGGGTAGTGATTTGAGAAACAGGACACATATGGCTTTGAAGTAATTTTATAGCTTTTTTGGCGTCATTTTTTTTTTTTTTTTTGACTCTTGTGCTCTCCGCATTTGTGCTTGATTTTTTTAAATATGGTTGCTCTATGCCCTCATATATCGCGACATAAAAAAACAGTAAATATTCAGACTTTTCAAATTCGTAGGTTCATATCATTTTGAGATTTTAGATACAGACCTGGAGCATGGGTTTACTTGGTTCACTCGTATCGGATAATTAGTGTCTCAGATATGATACTGTTTACTTACTGTACTGTATGTGTCGAATCCGGTAAGACCGATATCGTGAGTCCACTTTGCGTCTGCCCGACTACCACGAACGTCGGAGTGGTACTGGCACAAACTTTCGTCTTTATTCTTTGTGTCGCTGTGTCTGTTTTCAGATAATGAAGTTTGAAATTACCTCGACACAAATTGTTGCTCATTTCGGCGCGATTGCTCCCTGCACCTGATTTTCAAGATGTTTTTACGTCAATAATGGTTCTTTTTCAATAATCCTCTTTGAGCTGCTACAAGTAAGATTTGGAGATAGTTCTTGCTCCTATCAACAGCTGTTATTCTATATAAATAACAGCATTCTGTTACATGTAATCGATCTGAACAGATTTGTCTACTATTATTGTTATCATTTCTGCAATATTTAATGACCTCTGCCAAGTTTGAGTGTATATTTGGTCTAAATTTTTCCCCCACTATTTTATTCCTGCCATTCAGTAATATCTCAGTATCCTCACTCGAGTCTGCTAACAGCACATTTTAATAAACAAATAGGATTGCATCATTCCTTCTTGAAAATTTTTGCCACAGCCCAATTTTTTATTTCTCCCCTCACATGAAAATAGATATTAATGAGGATACACTTCTTGCCTGAAACCCATTTTACCGTTCTGTACCCAAAAGGAATAGCAGCATTATTGCTGTCGTCTACCTCCTAAAACAGTGCATGTGTTAGTTTCTTCGTGCCAAAGCTGAATACCGTCTTGCATTTTACCACAGCAATTGAATTACAGTACTGGTGTTTAGAGTTAGTCAAATCGAGGACTAAAATACGTTTTTAAATATGTTTCAGTCATTCTCTTTATTTAGCGTTTGATGGTTACAAGACACTTAGGTAAGTAACTTATAAAATGAGACACAAACAATATAATTTAATTATAACTCCGGAATATTTTTTAAAAAATATCCAGTGTTGAGCGTACAATGCCGTCAGCTGCCATTGCATCACGACTGTCAGCCTCAGCCTGGAGATGCTCAGTTCAGGCCATCATCTCCAAACTTACAGGGAGCACAATGAGTGGCTAATCCTGCACAATGTGCATATTGCTGTTGCGGCGTCACTGGTAAATGAAGACGGGAGAGGCTGACAAAGATATCAATTCCAGGTCTATCAGAAAAACACTGTTACACAGAAAACATGTCCTTAAACGGCAAACACTAAAATCAGTTACACCTAACGTAATTTGAAAGTGGTTATATTATTTTGACATTAGGTTGCAATAAAATTGATGGCTAGAATTAGCAACGTGAATTGTCGAGCGGATTAGCTCCCTAAGCGTGCTAGTTATTAATTTTATGCTAAGGGACTTTCGTCAGTCCTTCCATATGCGACATATGTGTTTTGGTCATTAGTGTATGGAATCATAAATGGGGCAGGGTCGAATTAAACTTATCTGGTTTTTAGCTCATTCCGCTCTCTATAAATAGAGCCATCTGATTCTTATATAGCTTGTAAATTATTCTTCCTCCTTAATGATTTATGCCATAAACCTCTGAGATTTTGAATATTTTGAGCCCTCTTCCACATTAAAATTATTTCAGGTAAACTTTTTGGCTCACCCATGCTATCTTTGTTAACCGTAACGCTAGGATTGCTTCTCTAGTACCCCAGTTTTTCTTATTTCCTAAATGATCATCTATTGTCTCTTCTAAATTCCTTTCAGTTGATAGTCATTTTGATTAATGTTATGTCATATTTTGTGTAACACTTATCGTAAGACTGTTTTTGAATATTTCAGTTCATACTTGGCAGTATAAAAATGAAACTTTTTTAAAAATCTTTTAAAATCCCCCCGCGTTTATTAGATTTTATATATCAGTTTGAATTTTCTTTCAATTTCCTCATTTACTAAAGGCTTTAGCAGTACTGTGGAAGTCTCAAATGCTAATACCATATTTGACCTAAAATCTTTCAAAGGTTTGTAAAATTTTCTTCTTAAAACATGACCTCTCATATCTTAACTATCATCATCTTCCTCTCTTTTCAGCACACTGTTGTTAATTGTATTACCCCATATAGTTTCCCTGTGTGTTCCGTCCAGGGGTTAGCTCTATCCTGTGAGCATAAAAGATGCATTCAATCATTACCATTAACGTTAACAAGCATTTCCTTCAGTTCTCCAAACATCTACGTCATCATACTATACGCAGCATCTTCTTTACCTACAAAAGGTTACTTCTTTGATTCTCTGCACTTTTCTTGTTGTTGCCGTAATGCTCAGTAAGATACCATCTATCTGTAATTTTTGTAATGCTGAACTTCTGTTTGTCTTGATGCTCTGTTTATTTAAAAACCTGGAAGTTTGATGATCAAACCAAACAGGTGTGCCAATGGTGGTGATAACAATACAGATGAAAAAATATTAACGAGCGTGGTGGCTGATCGGTAATGCTCTAGCTTAGCATTCAGGAGGACATAGGTTTGGATTCCTGTTCGGCCATCCACATTTCGGTTATCCATGGTTTCCCAAAATCACTGCAAGCAAACGCCGGGACGATTCCTTCAAATGACCATGGGTGAATTCCTTCCCGTTCTTTGCCCCCAATCCATTCGCGCCTTTATTGACCTCGACGTTGACGATACGTAAAACTATAACCAAAAAAAAGACACAATGTCTATGGGTGCATGTATTCATTTACTCAAGTCATTACATCAGGAATGTAGGCAGGCCCCTCATGCAGATTACAGATCCGCTAGAGAAGCAGTAATCGCGACTTTATGCACAGTCTTGCAGATACTGTAATGTAATTCTGAGAGCACTCATTAAAATGCAAATATAAAGCATACTGGATTATTATTTCTGTGCCACGTTTAACTGAACAGATCCACTTTCGGTTTCCTACATTTAGCTTGGGATTTTCTGTGGCAAAACTTAATTCTACATAAATCAATTATTTCAAGTACAATTCAGTGATCCTGAATACACAAAACAAATTTCTCAGTGTGTCTCAGATGGTAAAATATTAAGTTGCCGGGGAAGGGCGTAAAATGACAATAATTCAAATCTTATAGAATTCTTATCTGCCTTTATGCAAAATATAATGATAAAGTTCAAACACTACGCACCTCATTTATTTTCTGTATGCTTTTATTTGATGTTGTTTTTGTGGGTTTAGGGCACGTCGACAGCGAGGTCATTAGGGCTCTTGGTGTATGCGTTACCAATTTTTAGATCTCTCATAAATATACTATCGAAAAAAAATATATTTAAAAGCTTTAGCTGTAATTTCAGTCGTACACTGGTTGAACCACTAGTTTTGCTGTATTTGCAAAATGAGTAGTAGATTTAGATTTCATAGAGTATCATCAGTCAAAAGCTTGGTACTTCATTTTCTTCTAGTACTTTACTCAATTTACTACACATTCTTCTTCGATTTTTGTGAATAACCGACTTCTCACATCCTTCCAATTTGTGCTGTGACTTGTTCTTTCTGTAAGTTACGAACATATGCTTGGCATTCGCAAGAAGGTTAGTTGAAATGGTTTTCCGAAATCACTTTAGGTGAATGATGGGATAGTTCCTTGCGCCCCCCCCCCCCGCCCCCCGCTTTCCTATCCTTTCACACCTCTAATGACCTCGATGTTGACGAGCCATAAAGCTCAAAGTTACAGTTCCAAATAACAATTTTTTCATCACTAGGCATAAATTTTCAATTGGTTTAATAATACATTGCTACAGGTTGTACTACAAATTCTAGTTTTCGTTTGTGACTTAATAAGTGCCAACAATGGAGCTCAGATAGATACAGAAGGAGGACAAAATAATATGAACACCTGTGAAAAAGTATGTCGTATTTCATACCTGCAGTACAGCCGCGCCACCTGCAACAGAAGTCTGCCACCTAGTGAGCGTGAAGAGGAAGGTATCAGTCTCTCAACAGCAGTCAACTGCGTTGCATGCGTCTATCGAACTGTCTGTGAGAAGTTGAAATGTAAGACCTGTCAGAATTCCAAAGAGGAATGATGATCGGAGTGCGTTTAAGTGGAGCATCGGTTACGGAAGCATCAAACCGTTTGGGGTTTGCAAGGAGTACGGTATCAGCCGTTATGGCAGCCTACACGAAAGAGGGTAAGACGACGTCTTCAACTCACAACAGTGGCCGAAAGTCAAAGGTTACTGATAGGGATAGACGGGTTTTGAAGCGCATATCTTGGCGCGGTCTTGGACCATTTGTTATTCTGCATGGTAGAATCAAATCCAATCACAATCTAAGCATTCTGGAGATCATGTCCATCCTTTTGTCCGGACTGTATTCCCTGGAGAGCGACGCGTTTTCAAGACGACAACGCTCCTATCCACATTGCTAGGTATTCGAAGAGCATGACGATGAAGTTGAACATCTTGCCTGGCCCCCTCAGTATCCGGACTTGAATATTACTGAACATTTATGGGAATATTTGGAGTCCAACTTCGTTCCCGATTTCCTCCTCCATCCATCCTTTCGGAATTAGAGACCGTTCTGCAGGAAGAATGGCTTAATATACCTTTAAATAGTGTCCATGACCTTTATGCATTTATTCCACGTTGCATTAAATCTGTACTTCAGTCAAAGGATTAAAGATTTTCCATTATTTCACAGGTGTTCGTAGTATTTTGTCCTCCCCCTGTAGGTTTGAATGCCAAATGAATACACCGAACCCCAGATATTAAAGCGATACACCAGATACCGGCGGGGATAAAGCAAAAATTACGTAAATAGAAATCATTATTTTATTACAGAACAAAATTTTGCCCTCGACTTTGTTCATAGGAGACGGGTCCGTTTGTAAACCAGGGAAATTATGTAATAGTAAATTGGTAACTGTCACCTTATTTCTGTTGATAGAAATAAATCCGTTTTTCATTTTTATTCAAATGTCTATACTTCAGACTCCTATTTCTTCATAAAATTCTGTCTCAACAAAAATGTGCAATCAAGTAAATTACTCGTAGCGTAAACTATTGGCGAGTAAATAAATTAAGTATAAACATAGTTGAATGATTAACATAAAACACCAAAAGCTACTGGTACGGTACAATCAGCGCAATGAACTTACCCGTTTTGGATGTTAACAACAGAATTTTCCGTAAAAAATTTACATAGCTATATTGTATTTAAAAAATATTTTTCCTGTTTCCATGCATGAATTTTCCCACAAAAATTAACATGAAATTAAATCTTCTCTGTGAATCGTCAAATTCCTCAGCTACGGTTATATATCGGGCTTATAGACTGAATACCTGATTGTTATTGAAAGCGCCACCTTCCTTTGTTACCGTTTAATTCAGACTAATTTACGGCTCTACCTCTTCCTAAGGTAACTTGATGTTATACGCCTAAAATTTAAAATACGACTCTTAAGGTTTCAGGCTATAAATCACCCTTAAAATAGACCCATGTTTAGTAGCTTTCAAATATTGTCTAATTATAGGTAAAAGAATTTAGATGACAGAATAGATTTTAATTTCCTTTATTATTTTTTAAAATAATTTTATTTATATGTTTTTGCATTTTACCTTACGCCTCGTCGACGTCGTGGTCAATATAGTCGGGAAAGAAGGTTGGGGGCTAGTAATAGGAAGGAATTCAGCAATGGCCTTTTTGAAGGAACCATCCTGGCATTTGCCTGGAGTGATTTGGGGAAACCATGGAAAATCCAAATCTGGATGCCGGGAAGGAAATTCAAACACGTGTCCTCCCGATTGCGAGGCCAGAGCGTTACCGCTCATCCTTTCTGCTTAATTTCCTGTTTCTGCACTAATTGGCGTAACATAGTGAAACATTCCTCTAAATTGTAAGGACTGAAACATCGAAAATTGCTCAAAATTGGTTTAGCATTTTTCAAATTATGTAGATAATATGTAAAAATATTTGACGTTGAGAATTGGTTAAAATTTCCAGCGACACAAGACATTATTTAAATTTTAAATAGTAACCTATGCTTTTCTACCGTGTAAACTCTGTTCACTAGTGTTTTGCGTGATGCTAAAACAAACGGACGCAGGCCCGTTATAGATTTATGAAAGTACTGAAGACAAGAAATAGCAAGGACACAGCAATGTACAGTATAAGCAGCAACGTAAACCACAAACAACTAACAGTCTTCAAAATAGTGACAAAGATGGGAAAGGTATCGAATGCAATTGGCTGCGTTATGTGAACCACCAGTCATTAAAAAGCAGTTTCAAGGTCTTATTTGTTTAATAGAACGCTTTCCTCGCCACACCTGTTTCAATTTCTGAATTAGATAATATTCATATGGACTTAGATCGGGAGCATAGGGAGCCTGTTACATTCTGAGTAGTTAATGTTAGAGTTTTGTTCCTGGGTGCCAAGGGATCCTGTTATTAAATCCCGACGTTTCGAACGACCTGCTTCGGCATTCAGAGAGATTTACACGCAGTACTTAACTGACGTTCGGTTGTCTGGATGGTTTGAATAACTGAAGGACAAATTTGAATTCTACTTATTAGTTAAAAATATAACGCAAATACAACGTTTTTTATTTTTGTGTCGAATGAGTTTCCCCCCTCATTGCATCAAGGCATCATCAGCGATGAATCTGCATTAGGGTTTTACATACCGTTTAACCAACAAATTATATTTTTTATGGTTGATCTTTACTTACTATTTACATTGGTTAGTTACGGTTTGTAGCTGTACATCTCCGCTTTTTACCCAGAGCATGTTCTGACTGTCTCATAATAGGTAGACAAGCGGAGATGTGCAGATACAAACCGTAGCTACCCAATGAAAATATTAAGTAAAAATCAACCATAAAAAGTATTTCATGTTCACAATCACGTAAAAACATAATTTAATATGTCTGTAAAATTGTATGTAAAACTTTAAGGCAGATTCGTCGCTGATAATGCTTCTATGTGATGAGGGTACCGAGCGTGGTGGGTGAACGGTTTGCGCTCCGGCCTCACATTCGGGAGGACGCGGGTTCGAATCCTCATCCGGACATCCAGATTTGGGTTGTCCATGGTTTCCCCAAATCACTCCAGGCGAATGCCGGGATGCTTCCTTCAAAAGGCCAAGGCCGAATTACTTCCCGTTCCTTGTCCCAAAAAAAATAGTCATGAGGGTGAAACTCATACGACGCAACAATAAACAAAATAAAAACAGTTGCATAGGCGTTGTCTTTTCAACTAGTAACTACTACGAAACTCCGGAAAAAATGGCCTTCACCAACATTGTATGATTTTTACTCTTGCAGAGTTTACAAACGTCACTGTTTGATTAATAAAATTATATGTATCGATCAAGACTGTCAGATATTTTAAAAACTTATCCACATAATCTACTTTCAGTAACGTACAAAACATTGTATGCTCAAGAGGCTGAAAAAAAATTTACTAAACCTCAAATGTGTAAAGGTAGATTTGGAGGAAAATTCTACAGCTTCTGTGATTCAAGCTTTAGATATTTCCTTTAATTACAGAGCTTTCAGTTTGGAGATAAAATTCAAATGTCAAGTAAATTTGAATCGCTACGCATCAGTATTCTAACGAAATTGGTTACAAGTAATTAATTAAAAATCAAAAATAAGATTAATTCAACTTTTGTTTTCTTGAGATTAAGAAACATCGATAAAAGAATAATGCATATCTCCTAAACGCATACCTGTTGGTAATTCTGGTGGGTAATATACCCCTGTATTTAGTTTTTAATTTTAGTTGTTAGTCCCTGGGCTGTTCTGTGTAATTCTTGTAAGGAAGAATAGTCATTTTAGTACGTTAAATCAGTAGTCGTTCGTAGTCATGAATACCTTTGAAACATCATCAACTTTAACCGAGAATGTTGAAAAGCCATCGTCCAGACACGGGAAGGTATTGATATAAAATTTCGGCACCAGGCGAATTCTTTTTAGGATCGTCTTCCGCTATTGCCTAGACGAATGTTAGAATGATTCTATTCTCCGCCTCTACAAACATAGTAACACAAATCACAGTTGCACAAAGCTTACATGGTTGTTTGACAGAAGGAAACCCTCGCCACTGACCCTTTCGTTATATCGTCATTAATGAATTCTGAGTTAACACAACGTAACGCCTAAACAAGGAACACTTGCTTATAAGCTGAAAGAATTCTCAGTTTCACCTTACAATTATGTCATAAATAACAGTTGATATTACTTGCTGTCATAAAAATCTGATGTTAATAACGTTTTTGAGACTATGTACCTTTAGCTGGTGCGCTTTCGTAATTGAATCATTGTTTTTTTGAGAGAGTGTATGTGACCAAATGTAAACTTTCAGAAAGCTAAAAAAAAAAAAAAAAAAAAAAAAAAATAAAACAATCCAGAAGCCTTATTAGAAATTTTTGTTTGGTTTTAAATGGTATTTTTATTTGAAATGTGTGACTTTAACATGTCCCAATACGCCTTTTCAAAGTAAACTGATAGATTTATCCTAAAGAAACAAAAAACGACAGAAAAATCAAATGTAAAAAAATGTCGAATACGCCATATAAAAACAAAAAAAAACAAAAAAAAAACGCCGGTTCAATTATTATTTAGACATATAACACCTATTATGAACTATCACAAATTTACTGTACTTCAAATTTCAATTAGAATGGAATATATCCAAAAACATTATCAATTATACTTTTTGAGTACTTTTTTCCATTTCGTCTGCATTTAATATATCTATTCTGACCTAAAAATTGATTGGTCATTGCAATTTAAACGTTCGACGTTAATTTAAACAATGTAAGACACTAAATTTCATGCTCAGTGGTCTGTACAATTGTGGCGATTATACATTAAAACATAATTTGTTGTTTAAATGTAGTAAAAACGTTTCCATAACTTTTTAATTCCATTTTTTCTCCTTTCTCAGACTTTAACGTGCTACTTAACATAACAATAACAAGCAAACAGAAAATTAAATTCATTGCTACGTGATTGGCTCTTAACTATATTATATAGGTATTTAATTTTTAAAACATTCAATAAATGGTAAAATATTAGGAAGGTATTTCCACGTATAGACCTGATGAATATTTAAGCTGCATTTAAAGACGTAAGAATACAACAGCAATGTAATTCAATAAATCTTTTCTTATAATGTTCTTCCTTTTATATTACCAAGAAGATTCCAATGTTCATGTAGTTCGGAACTTCAACAATTTTGCATCGGTTCTGACCTCGCATTCGAGAGGACGCCGTTTCGAATCTCCGTCCGGGCATACCGATTTGGGTTTTCCATTTTTCTTTTTACTTGTTGCTTTACGACCGCCTCGTCGACGTCGAGGTCATTAGAGGCGGGTTAGGACTGGGGACTAGGAACGGGAAGGAATTAGACCATAGCCTTTTGTAGGAAGCATCCCGGCATTCCCCTGGAGTGATTTGGGATACCACGGAAAACCCAAATCTGGATACCCGGACGGGGATTCGAACCGCCGTCCTCCCGAATGCGAGGCCAATGCGTTTTCCATGTTTTCCCCAGATCACTCCAGGGGAATGCCGGGATCCTTCCTTCAAAAGGCCTTGGTCGAATTCCTTCCCGTTGTTTATTCCCGGTCCCATCCCGCTTCTAATGATCTCGACGTCGACGAGGTGTAAAGCCATTAGTATAAAAAGATTCGTATCGCGTGGTTTATTGTTTTAGTTTCATCATCTTTAAGTACAGTACTATTGCGGTGATTTTGGATACTATTGTCCATCGAGATCAGTTGAGTTGTGAATCCCATAAACTAATGCATTAAGAGAAAACATTCGCATGTAAGCCATTAGCTAAAATATAGGCTACCTCACGGGGATTCTGTGTGAAAGGAGAGTATAAAGAAGTATGCAGGCTAAAGTTTAAAGCAGAACAATGATTCTCGAGATTATGGATATGATAGAAATTACTGTAATTCCATATATAACGAAAGACTACAGTAAGTAAATAAATATAACCACTGTTTAGCAATATTACAAGTGATTCAGATTTTTCTCATTCGATGGTAGCAATGAAATTTCAAGCCAAACATACTAGTAGCTGAGTAGATATGAAGCAGTACATCTTTTATTCAAGTATTCAGAATTCTGGATTTTCAGTTATCAAACTCCGGTGAAAGAGAGATTTCGGATTTCAGTGGTTTTCAGAAAGCGGAAAAATGCTGGGATAGTTCCTACTAAAGAACATGACCGTATTGCTTCTTGTTCCTTGATCCCCATTCTCTTCCGCCTATGATGATCTGGATGTCGACGGAGACGAAATCCCGAAAAAAAAGATTCTCAGTTTATTTTGCTTACTTGATTTGTGTGTAAGATAAAATCAATGTAAAAATGTAATACGAATCTTATATAAGTTGCGGTAATATAAATTTTACGAAGCAGTGCACAGGAAATAATATTCTGTACACTGCGTTCATATTACTAAGTTTCTACTATTTTTACGGTATGCCTAAGAGTTCAAATCAGAATTCGGGAAATGAGCTACTACAAAAATTAAGTTAATTACTAAATTTTTTTTAACTAATGGATTTACGCCTCGAACAAATTCAGCCATGACATTTTGAAGGAAGCATCCCGGAATTCGCCAGGAGTGATTTGTGGAAACAATGGATGCCCGGACGAGATTCGAACTGGCATCCTCCCGAATACGAGTCAAGAGCGATAACCGCTCACCCACCACGCTCGTAAGTGTAAGATCTGATATTGGTAAGTTGCTGAAGTAATATTCTGAACTAATTTTGGCCAATCTAAAGCAGTATGAAATCAAACCCCATAATTTTTAAAATACAATTCCATGTATATTTATCCCTGCTTTCTGTCAGATTTCCTGTGTAAATATCGTTTTACTTCTTTCCGTTCTTATTTCAGATGATTTATTGTTTCCTATTAACACAATTGAATACTTTATTCAGATCTTGTTACTTCAGAGCCAATTGTTTAATCAGTTCCTTGATTTGCACTTACCCAGTTTTATCGTTTCACAGTGAAGACCGAATCTTGTGATTAGTGACGTCCATTCACATCATTTCACACGTAAGCCACCGAGTAGACAACATTTATACAATAATAGTAACAAATGTTGACGCAGCTATAATTTATGAAGTGCTTAGGCAGCAGTATCCTGTTTCCGTGGCAGACAACGTGCCGTTGGAAAGTCATCATTCACGACATCAATTGAACATAAACCTATCAAGTGCACAGCAGCATTAATCACTATGCCAGCACGGCCCATTAAGACACCCTGGACTCATATATCATCATCCTACCTAATCCAATCGGCAGCTAGACCCGACAAGAGGAAACAATTTTCTTCACCCTCATAAAAACCGCGTTAGCTTTACAGGAATAACAAGGATGCACTTCTTTTGCTGACGTCAAGATAGTTGATGCTTTAGCCGGATAATTCAACGCCGTAGATTAAATGTTATTTTGAGCTCACTGGCGCATCAGTTTAATAAAATATGTACTCTCTACGTAGAGTTGTGTACAGTAAGACGTTTGCTACTTATATATAATTTGAAGGCATTTAAATGTACGTGAAGCAGTTATTGACCACGAACTGGACGACCGAACTACAAATCATCAGGAAGACAACTTTTTTTTTTTTTTTTTTAATGCTAAACTTCAGAATTCGGGCAACAAGCTTATTCAGCTTTCTGTCAAATGAGTAAAGTGAGAGTAGGCCTACTTACAGTGCACCTATAGTCGACATGAAACTGTATCAAGTCGGAGATTAAGGAGATATTAGGGTCGAGAAATTCATGAATAAAACCAACAACACTCTTGACTTTACTCCTCAATTCGAACGTGTCCACGTGTTCGAAGATGGACTCGTCTGTGGATGGTAAACAGTTGATGTAGAACGTGCGTGGGCTAGGCACAGTCAAAAACGCGTGTTTTGATAGCGAAATCGTAACGTTGGAAGTACTGTAACTCTCATTTGTCAGTTGATGTAAGTTTTATTTAATTTTTTCTGTACGTGAATATTGAAATGTGGTTGTGACGAAATACATGAAGTGCATGCTTTCGCAGTTTAAACGAGAATAATACTTTTACTACGGATAGCCTCTGTGTCGAATACACGTATCTAAATTCTTGTGTGTTACTTTACTCGACAGAGGAGTCGGACTTCGGTTTTTCACAAACAATTGAAGTTTAAACATAAACTGAACGAACCTGTGTCCCGTCCATGACAATATTTTCTTATACACTCTATAGTTACGTATATTATGACATAGGCGGATAGTGAAATCCGTCAATAGTTAAGTACTTCATTTAAAGCTGACAGATAGTACAGATATATATTATTCCATTGACAGACAAGTATTTTTTTTAAGTTTTTCATTTTTATTCTTCGATTTTTGAGAAGTTGTCTCCTTCAGAGGAGACAACTTCTTAAAACTTGCAGAACCGGGTTTGGCGCTCATGGGACCCCATCTGGGTCTGGAATTTCCTTCACTTGGGCAAGGCCCCTTCTGTCAACGTTTCTCTCCATCTACCTCTGTCAACTTTCGTTCTTCTCTGTCCTTGATGATTTGTGGGAAGGGTATCGACTACAGGTATATAATGTGTTGACTTCAGAAGCCTATCTAATTCAGTGTGTCGATTTCAGGATCAAATGCTGAAATTATTTTTTTAAATAATATACAGGGTGATTATAATGAAAGTTTAAGTTTCAAAACGCTCTAAAAAACGAACTACTGATTAGAATGACGTAAAAATTGAACAGCGTATTATTGAAGAAGGGGTAAAGAACATAAATGCAAGATGGCGCTCCTCCGCACATTAGAAATCGAATGAAGCAGTTGTTGAGGCGACATTTCGGAAATGCTACAATTATCAGTTGTGATTTCCCTACAGCCTGGCCGGCCCGATCACCTGATCTTAATCCGTGTGATTTCTGGCTGTGGGGTTATCTGAAAGATGTTGTGTTCAGTACTCCGATAACCAACGTAGCTGAATTGAAGACACGCATTGCCCAACACATTCTGAACTTGACCCCGGTGACACTTCGATCGGTTGTGGAACATGCTGTTTCCCGATTTAATCTTGTTGCATACAACAGTGGACAGCATATTGAACATGTTTTGCGCCTGTCTCGCGAAACTTAAAAACTGATTGGATGGATGCTTTTTATGCTGTTTTTTGGCCTCAGGACAGTTAAAAACCGATTAGATGAATGCTTTTTTGGTTGATGTTCTTACCCCCTTCTTCAATAATACGCCATTCAATTTTGACGTCATTCTAATTAGTGGTTCGTTTTTTAAAGCGTTTTGAAACTTAAAAACTTTAATTATAATCACTCTGTATATTTCCATTTACAATTTACCAGCAACTGTTATGTGTAATAGATTAGAGAAATTCAGGATACAGAAAATGTCGATAGACTGTGTAGTTTTTAAATGCAATTGTCAATTGTTTCCAAGATGGAATACCTTATCGTGATGGAAGCTCTTCCCAACTGGCTGCTCTGAAGGGAGCACCATTACTTTGCGTATAGATTAGTTCAGTTATTACGGAATTGATGTGTGCACAGCGACTTAGGTGTTTAAAAACATATTAGTGTATTCTGATTTCAAAATGAAGTACTTGAATCACTATCGCTAGTTTCTTGCTGAACAAAGAGGCAGCAATTATTTACGGCACTAAAAATGCGCGGATTTTCGGTTTACTTAATTTTCTAATTCATAACAATAACTGATATGACAGAATTCAGTTAAACGACTATATACGTGCTGTATTCAGACCTCAGGGAAGCAAAAGAAATATTTATCTTTTTTTTTTTAAAAAAAAAAAAAAAAAAAAAAAAAAAAAAAAAAAAAAAAAAAAAAACAGGTTAAATGGGATCGATACTATCACTGTTGTTCATTCTCACTATAAAATGTCACAGCTTTCTCCTCTGAAATGAATAAAGTAGTTTTTGCCAGAGAAAGACCAAACTTAATCAGTTACACGTGCTTCCATATAATGCTTCAGATGAAACGGTGATAAAATATACGATCACTATTGATGGCGGATAATTTATCATTTTATTGTACTAACGGAAGTAACAGAATATAAATTGAGATAGTTTGCTGCGCCAAGAAACCTCTTCCTCAAAAAGTTCTTAACGTGCAGAATGTCTGTAAATAGCTGATTTCCCTGCTTCCCCCCCCCCCCCCTCTTTTCTCCAGAAAGAGTGACATAAGTACTAAGTAGCACCACAACAAAAGCCTCGCCGAGTTACTGCAAACACAATCATCACCTTAATTGTTCATGGAAACTATTTTAGCGTTTTGCGTTAGAATAGTACTGAGCAAGAGTCGAATAATTAAATAAATAAAATTTCGAGTTATGTTCTGATGAGTTAAAAAAGAAATCAGTATTGTATAATAAACTTCCAGCATCTTTAACAATCTTAGACAACTCCGGATAAAACTGCCATTCGCTCTTTGTTTAATTTCTGATCATAATCATGCCTCATATGTTTCAATCTAAGATATATACACTATGCGAATTACGTAAAATATAAAGATTAGATACAAAATATCAACAAGAAATCTAATTATACTGTTGCTTAGTTCCAGGTTGTTCATAGAAAGCAAAAAACCAAGTCGCTATCCTGACATTTCCTCTGAATACTATCGCCAAAAGCTACTGACAAGATGAAAAGAATTTGTCGGAATTATTGCAAGCGTGATAATTCTATTCTGACGAGAAAGTGAGTGTAAATTTCAACTGTTTGCTGTTAAAACTCGGTGCTTTTTGAGAGCGTAATCCTACTCTACAGTCAACTCACAGAGAGTTACAAAACATTCCTGCAAGTTGACTTGAAAGTGTGCAATTTTTCTTTTGTTAAATCGAAACGTGTGCGGCTTAATGTTTCCTTTTTATGTATGCATTCCTTAGAGAATGTTTCTGAGCAGACGCCGCAAGCTGTGAACTTCCAGAAACTTCGGCAAGGACAGATTCCGGAGAGAATCTTCATCTTGTTAAGAAATCATAAAGTTACAGTTCCAAGTCATTTTCTCACGAAGGAGCAAGATTACTAACAGCAGTATGTTACCAAAATTTTTCTGATATATTTTATTAAGGGCTGTCTTTCAGAAATCGTATGAGAGCATCCAAAGATGTAATGGTGTAGTACTTGAATCACGCTTCCGTGAAAATGGTCTTTGTTTCTGCAGGCGGCTCTGTCGTACTAGCACCTGGTGCTACGGCAGGTGTGTATGGGACACCATTACTAGCATCCATTAGGTTAATGACCATACTCACAGACCCATATACTCTGCCAGATGGTGTCATTCGGTTTCTGCCATTGCCCTTAACTACTGTTTTCTAAGGTTTTTTTAGATGTGATTCATGGATGTGTTCATTCTGATGGCCATTTTTAGAAAATGCTGTGGAACTATTCATTCTGTTCTTTTTTGTTTTTGTTGTTAAAGGTGAAGTGTTTAGAGCAGAGGCTAGAATTAATGGAAATAGGTTAGAAATCGGATATACTGTTGATAAGAAGGCCTCACCTTTAAGAGGAACCACGGAAAGTAAAAATTCCAATGGTCAATAGGTATTCCATTCTACGTCTGCTATTGGTAATTAATTCTTGGGTTATTACTGCCAAACCTTAACTGAGTCAATATGTAGACAAGTATACCACAATTGCGAGTTGCACCGCTGAGGCTAAGGCAAAGAAACCAATTTCGTTCGTTCAGTTTCACCCGCTAACTGTTGAGCATTAAGAGGACCTATTCCATATAATCTGATTTTCTTACATTTAATAAGTTTAATCTAACTACTTGTTACACATTTTAATGTGCATTAGACATAAATTAATGATTTATCTTCCAGCTGTTTTTTATGGCTTTTTGCTTCGTCGAGATCGGGAAAGGACTGGGAGCAACAAACGGGATGAAATTCTACCACGGCCTTTTGAAGGAACTATCCCAGTGATCACCTAAAGTGACTTCGGAAAGAATGTAAAACAGAAATCTGGATGGCCGGAAAGGGATTCGAACCCGTGTACTCCTGAATGCGAGCCTAGATCGTTACAACTTACCCACCATGTTGGATACGGATGATGGGCAACTGGATCATTATAATAGAGAGCGGTAAATTATGTTTTGTTTGTTATTTTCTCAATCAATATTAAGAATTTTTATTGCAGTATGGTCTTCGCATATTTGAGGCAGGATGGTGCCATAAAGCGACAGCGTTTCGCCGACGTTCTCTGCCGTCTACTCCATGTATCTGAAGTACACTGTCAGTTTGGGTCCTCGTTGTAACGAGGCTCTGCAAGCCCAAGGAGACTTTATTGTATTTACACACTGGGAAAATCCCTGTTCACGCATTTTTTCGTTAGTCTAATGAATGATTCTGCTGTTGGTAGAGGGTCAGAAAGGATTTCTGTCATTGTATTTTAAAGGGAACATCCCGGGATTCACCTTCAGTGATTGCGAAAACCATGAACTCGAACCAGCGTTCTCCCGAATACGAGGCGTTACCGTTCATCCACCACGCTCGGTTTAAATCAGCTGTCAGGAACAGTGAGTGTTATTTCCCATCACACACAATTTGCAAAATTTATGAATTGTTATACTGAACCAAGAAATTAAAATATCAACCAACTACTTTTGTTAATACATTCATTTTATGAATAGTTAACGTTAAAATCAAAAAAATGAAAGGAAATCTACCATGACATTTATATTAAGCATATCGGAATTCGCCTAGCATGGTTTCGGGTAGCCCTGGGAAGCCGAATTCTCGATTAACGAACCAAAGATGGAATCTGGGTAATATCAAATACCTGTTCACTTGGAAAATACGCGGAATTATCTGGAGTCTTATTGCATAATTATATAATTGCTTAAATAATTAGTTTGTTAGATAGACGTTAGTTAATCATCCAACAATAAGAAATACATAAATTACGTGCAAATCCTGATACAACGTTTGATGACAACGATGATAAAAATGAATGTCTACCCTGTTAATATCTTTTCACGCCTGGAATGAAAACACAACTAAAAGTATATATTTATTACATTGCACTCATCTTGATACCGTGTGTTATAGGTTCTCGTGTATATGCTTATCGAAAGGTTTCTAGAAGAACGAAGCTTCGAGCAGGCTGTTTGGTATCCTTACTTACCTAATTTATAAAGTTGATGCTATACCTTCCCGTTATTATAAAATATTAAATCTCAATAGCAAGAGATAGTTAATTTCGTTTGTGTAAGACACTGAAAATGCTACTCAGATGGTACTGAAGCGATGTAGCCATCATTTTCGACCGCGACGTAGGCAATAAAACAGGTTTCCTTAATATTTTGCAAAGTTGTTGAGGGCAGTGGTTGCACACACGTGTCGCTTGTGCAGCCGCCGGCGCTTTCATTTTGTTGGTCTGGAATCGTGGCCCGAAGTAAACCTCATGAATTCTTCAACGGTTAATCAGGGAGAGGCTGGAGCGGAATTTGGGATTCACTGCTGCGTAAAACGCAGCGGGCACCTGCACAAGTTCAGGAAATTGGAGTTTATTTGCAGGAATCACTCGCGTCCAGGATGCCTTCTTCCGGTCTTTGCGTGGGACCATATTGGCGGTAAAACATTCAGAATCGCAGCTAGAAGCACGAGAGAATTTTATTTGCCGCCGCATGGCGATGCGTAGGTGGCGGAAAAACAGCGCAAACGATTAAGGAGACGATCCGGGTTTCGCCAAGGCACTCCATCACATCTGTTCCATTTTGCATGCAGCGCACCACCCTTCGTATGTCTCCGCGAGGAGACGCGTATTCTGGATACCAACGCCATGATCGGAAGGACTGGAGCGGGGTGGGAGGATTGTCGGTTTGAGAGAATCTCTGGGCTTGGTTTATTTGTAGGCAGCTCTACGTTATGAATTTGTGCCGGGCGTGCGCCTACCGCTTCGTGTTAGCCTCCGAAAGATTGCAGATAAATTTTAGAGAGATGCTGGTCACGCTCGCGTGCACACAGCCGGTTCGTTCGTTGTTAGTGCTGAGTATTTGTACAAGGTCGGCGAGGTGGCGCTATCTAAGGTGTAGTATCAGCAGTAAAATTTGCTATCAAACGTTTCGTAGATCTAAGCATATGTTAGTAGAGGTACAACGAGATTGAATTTCACCAAATAGTGAACTCCGGTGTGTTGTGACATGTAGTTGTATATTACAACTACTGATTGCTACAGTGACGAAGCACATCATTCATGATTTAATCTTAATTATACAAAAAATCTGTTAAGACCCTTAACAGTAATGCTGTAAACACTTTTTGTTAGTTCTGATGCCTCATTATGGTTTATAATATTCATATTGGAAATGACCTAGCGTGGTGGGTGAATGGTTAACATTCTGGATGCGGGTTCGAATCCCCGTCCGGGTATCCAGATTTGGGTTTTCCATGGTTTCCCCAAATCACTCCAGGCAAATGCCGAGATGCTTCCTTCAAAAGTCCATGGCCGAATTCCTCCCCGTTCCTTGTCCCCAGTCCCATCGCACCTCTAATGACCTCGACGTTGACTAGGCGTAAAGCCAAAAGTAAAAAAAAAAAAAAAAAAAATACATATTGGAAATGAAGGTATCGAAAATGAATTACAATCAGTGCAAAAAAAAGTAAATAATTTGCTTAATTTTTAAATACGTTTAGGTGGAAGTCATACAAGGGCACGTTGTGTAGCAAAATAAAGTTATTTTAGCCGACGATCTGATTTCAATGAAGATGAAAGTAAAGTTACCTCAGCAACTTAATGCCAGGTTGCTGAAGCGTTACAAGTTCGTTAGCAATGTCAGTGCAGTTAAAGGAAAGAGGAAAAACTTCTTAGATTTATACGGATCGTTATTGTCCTTGGACAAGATGATTACAAAGAAGAGAACTACTCGAAATAAGAACAGAAAAGAAACAATATAAATTGCGAAACGATTGTTTGTAGCCTCAGTTTTTCAGGTCGCGTAGTTAAAGAAGGAGAAAATAATAATTTTAATTTGGTTCCTAGAAAACATCAATAATGAGACATTAAAATGCTACCTCACATTTGCTGAATCAATGTGAAATTTGTACTTGGAAGTCAGAATAAAAATTTATTTCACAACAGTTATATCTAAAGATGTTTGATTCATCTCAACACTGATGAAAGACTGACAAACATTTCTTACTGCGAACGGGTGGTACTTACTTGTTTCCGTTTTTAAAGTCCCAAAATTCACGTCTATCGAATTTGTTTTTCTATTGTATGCGTTACAATTTTCATCTCAAACAAGGATTCTTGAGGAACAACAAAAGCTTGAATCCTGAAATAATCACGTAGCAACTTACATATTGTGTAAGGTTTTACCCGTCACACAGGAAACTGTAATCTGAAACTAGCCGGCAATTAAATATAAGAGCACATTAAAATCACGCTTACGCCAAGCAATGAAAGATACGTTGTATGTAATTCAAAGGATACGTTTTTGATTTTTTTGAGAGTCCACATTAGCTTTGACCTTCAGTAATTCCCATTTACCGGCTTTTTTTGCAGTAATGTTGGCAGAACGTGTGCCAGTTGAAATTAATCGTTTCGGATGTGTCTAAGGTCATGATCCATTAATCCCTCACTTTATTCTTTTAGTGAGGATATCATTATCATAAGGATAAAGATTTACTTTTACTTAAGTCATTCTGCATGGAAATTCTTCCCGCACCAGAATACAAAATTGCTTGGTAGCATCTTCACTACTACGTACGCCGTTCTGGACAAACGAAAAAAAAAAATATATTTGTATTTTCTGTCTAAAAATAACTTTCTCAATAAGACAACATATCTCTCAATTCACTAAATATCGCTCAAATCAGAGTTATATTATTTATTAATAAAAAATTGAAAAAAATAAATTTCGCAAGTTCTATTTTAGACAAACTTAGGAATACTTTAGAAAAACAAAAAAATTTGAAATTCCAGTTTCAGAGTTAAGAATAAAAGTCCACGCGGTGACTGCAGCTTTCGTTAGCCTGTAGACACCGGACACCTGATGAAGACAGCCGAGCTGGTTGTCGAAACGTTGTGTTTCCAAAACACCATCCGGCTGCACACCCGTGAAGACTACGTTGCTTCAGTACGCCGGGAAAGTCTCCTCGGTTCCCATGGAACAATAATTAATTCTGCTGCACACTGCTTATGGCTTTAGGCCTTATCGATGTCGAGTTGGGAAAGGACTTGGGGGAGGGGGGGGGGGCACGGAACGATAAAGAATTCGGCAATGGCCTTTTGAAGGAAGTATCCCAGACTTCTCCTGGAGTGATTTGGGGAAACCATAGTAACACAAATCTGGATGCCCGGACAGGGATTTGAACCCGCGTCCACCCAAATGCGAGGCTGGAACATTCCCACTCACTCACCTCTCTCGCGGGCCTTTAAAAACATGTGGTGTCCTTATTATGGGATATAACATTCAGACGCACACAGCGAAGGCCGCGACTCACGACAGTAGTAATGGAACTATTCAAGTGGGAGGTTTTTCCTTATACGCTTAACAGACCGGATCTTGTGTGCGGAGTATTTCACTTGTTTCTCGACCACGAGTCAATGATAATGGCAGGATTAAAAGAAGAAGTCACGACCTGGTTCCGGACGCAGACTTACATTACTTTCTGATACGGAAGTTAGCAAACTGAGCGACTCTGTTCAAAATGAAAATACCCTGACAACCGTAAATCGAAATCAACCAATTTCAAAGTTCCTCAAATTAAATGTTATTATGTTCATGGAAATAAACAATTCTTAATTCAAAGAAAATGAGCACAGCACTGATGAAATATCTCACTCTCTCTCTCTATTTTTTTACTGAATTACTCAATATTTCAAGCAGAAGTTTCTTATTAATTAAAAACCTTATTTCTACTGTAGTGATTTTCAATTCCACCAATTTTGTTCTCGTTTATGACTAGGTAATTCCATTGTAAACTATGGCTTATGCATAGTAATATTGTAAATATGGCTAATGAAAATACTACTCTTTTTTAAAAAAGTATAGATTTACAAATAAACATATAACCTGTAGCAAAACGCTTCTTAAAGTGCAGCTCTGTAACTTTAATCTGTAATGACACATTGAAATAGTGGAATTAATCAACTGATTTAATTACTAGCATTTTTCTTATTGCAAAAACAGAATTATTAGCCAGACTATGTCTCCACATAAAAGGGTAAAACGTTTCCATTATATAGTCCATTTGCTCATTCTTTTTGGGAGATAATACGAATAAACAAATTTCAGTTATAATGATGATCCTTTGAGTTTTTTGGCAGTTCAGTACTTCGAACTGCATATTTTCGTGCAAAGCAGCTAATGGCCTCATTTCGGTATTACTTACTCATAACCTTCGGGCGTTAATAATATGTCTCTCTCTGACCAAAATGAAAAACAGATGAATAGCACGATTTTGAGAAAAACCTCTGCTAGCGGAATAAATTTTAATTTTTGGGTCATTGTCTCACATTATTTATTGCAGCCTGCTCGGCCGTAATGAAAACAACCATCAGCATATAGCCTGCCTGTATGACACGACCAGGGATTCCCTTGCAAGCTATCAAATTTAATTTTTGTATCATATAGATCTGTGGCCTTTGAAAAGGACTTATTACATTTTCAGTCTTTATTAATAGACTGTTAACTTACTTGGGAATGTCGTGTTGTATAAATTTATAACTGTGGATTCAAATGCGAGAATGAGGAATAGTTGATTTTTATGAGCATTAAAAAAGAACTCAAATCATTTACAAATATTTTTCTATTACAGGAGGATACCAGCACAGTTATTTGTTTTATATACGCTTTACAACCCATGTCCTCAATTTTCTGCTTCATATATTTAAATCTCTGTGTTACTCTACAGTTCTTACCTTCGACTGTTCACTTTATTAACAAATTAACTGATTCCGAATCTATCAAACATGACTAACACTCCTGCCTCTTCTTTCTGTTAGGCTCTTCCAAAAACTTCTTTCATCACCCATCATTTCCAAAACATGCTCATTTTGTACTTCATCTGTCCATTTAATTTTCAGTATCCTTCTATAGCACAACATATCAACTGCTCAAATTTTCCTTCTTTCTGGTATTCCTAAAGTCCATGCTTGGCCCCCATAAAGTGCTGTGCTCCACTCATAGCGTTTAAAAAAGTTCTTTCTGAGTACAAGATCAATATTTGAAACTGAAAGATTTCTCTTTTTCATGAAAGCTCTTTTTGTTAGTGCTGTCTGCTTTTAACATCATTCCTCCTTTGTCCATTAATTATAATTTTATTTCTTAAGTACGTTTCCTATCGCATCTGGTCCTATTTTTGTATTAAATCTACTATTATTGCTACCATTTCTTCTACATTTCATCACTTTTGTCTTGGTTTGATTTATAGTTAGTCAAAATCTCCCTTCAGTATTTTGTTCATGCTACTCAATAGCTACTCAATATCCTTAGTCTGTTCTGTTAACAGGACAATGCCATCAGCAAATCGTAGATTTTTTTTTTTTTTTTTTTTTGCTTGAACACTTATGCCAAATTCAAATTTTTCTTGAACTCTCTACATCAACAAATGCCATACAAGTATCTTATTTTTTCTTTAGCTGTTTTTCGAATTTTAATCTTAAGGCCAGAATTGCTTAACTATTACCGCAGTTTTTCCTAAACCCAAACTTATCTTCCCGTACTATCTCTTCTAATACCCTATCCATTCTTCTGTATATTATTCTAGTCAGTAATTTTGAAGCATATGATCTTAGACATATGATCCAATAATTCTCACATTTGTCAGCATGTGCTTTCTTTGGAAATGTGAAGACGATACTTTTAATAAAATAAATCCGAATCTCTTTTGTTTCACAATTCTTTGATATCAGTTTGAATTACGGTATCTTTAGATACCTTTTCCTCCTAAGGACTTCAGAAGTTCTGCAGGAATCTTATTAATTCCAACTGCCGTATTTGATTTCAAATCATTCAAAGCTCTATCAAAATCTGTCGGACCACCTATGTCATCAATGTTAACATCACCTTCTTTTCGCATTACTTTGTTGTTCAAATCAACCCTCTATGCATTCCTTCTAACGGTTAGCTCTATCTTCTGAACCTAAAAGAGTTTTCCAATTAACAGCCATAATGTTTGTACATTTTTTCTTCATTTCTCCAAAAATTTGCTTGATCCTATTTTATGCTATGTCTACTTTCTCTACTTTCTGCTTCTTCACATTTTTCTTGCAGCCAATTTTCTTGTTTTGCATTTCCTGGTTATTTGATTTTGTCTGTATTGCTCTTTCCTCCTTTATCCTTAGCATTTTTGTCCTTTCTTCTCTGACCCATCAAATCCAATTTTATTTTTCTGTGATTCAAGGTTTTAGGACGGCTTGCTCCCTAAATCCTGATGTTCCATTACCAGCTTAAATTATTTCCATCTTCAATGCATTCTATTCGTCCTGTGGTATGACAGAGTCATCCACAACGACTATTAGTAAATAATGAATTAATATTCAGATTTTTTGTAATATTCATTTATCTAAATTGTAAATATTATAAATAATAGGGTTAATTCATAGGTGAAATATTATGTATTAAACCCGGGCAGCCAGATTTATTAATATATGATTTAATTTCTGTGCAGAAAATATTAAATGTGGGAAGTATAAACTACAGAGACTGGACAATGCCCAGTGTCGCCGACATGTTGACACATTTGCTCAAAAAGGGGTGGCGCGCGGGAACCGTTACCTGCCGAGTGTACTGACCTCACCCCTCCCCATTGCCTAGACAAGGTCAAGCAAAATGTGCGGGAACGGGTAGCAAATGTTAGCGACGAGACGAAGCACGTGATGATGGACATATATCGATGCACCAATCGTGAACGGATACAGGGGTTCACAGTTGTTAATTCAAGGCTTTTGTTCCATGTGCGGGGAGAGGAAAGCTGGCTTTGCAGCGACAAGAGGACACGACGCCATATTCGACTTCACTTGCTGCCGAGACAAGCTATAGTGCAGACGTGTCACCCGACACGCCCTTAGCCGTTGATCAGTGACTGTGTCTGGTCGCATAGTCTGGCTCAGATGGGCTGGAAGCTGAGCGGTCCACCTGCCAGAGATTGTAAGCTGATGTGCTAGCGTGGAAATATCCGCAAATCTGGCATTCGTTACAGCAGTGGCACAGAGCGTGTCACACCTCGTCGAGAAGATGCGATTACGGTAAAGTACCGACGTATAGGTCCACAATTCCATTGGGTTTTAACGAGGCTTGCTAACCCGTAAACGGCTCCTGAGATAAGACTCTGCTCCCATCATAACAATTACTGAGCTAACCAATATTTCATGTCCATAACTTCAAATTCGAAGCATCTTGCTCATTGTTTTAAATTCAAACGATGCTTTTAACTTTAAACGGCACCCCTGGGATTCTTTTGTAAATGTTAACTTTAAGTTGTTGACCTGGGATGCCACTTTAAAACATGTTGACTTTGCAAAATCATTGAGATATCTAAATCAGTTTTATGTTTGCTTTTATCCGGCGGATTGTAAATGTCGGGTATTGCTTGTTTGTTGTCTTTGGATTATGTTTAACGTAACGTTAACTATACCCGGCCTTGTATAAGCCAGAAGACTAAATAAATTGAGTACAATATTGTGTGAAACTAACTTCTTGTAGAAATCATGGTTCTAGTTCACCATTTAACCAAATAACCAACTTATTGGATGTCATACATATTAGTAATAATTATATTTCATCAACGTATTGGCTCCCCCCTCCCTAACCAACGGCCCAATACAGTCCTCAGTTGAACTCCTTTCACATTTATTTCTTAGACGACTAAAATTGCTACAGATTTTGTCTCATATTAGATTGTTTCTATTTGTTTACTGACTGCCTGTTCTGCCCGGGTAGCTTCCTCATTACCTTGAATTCCAGCCTGTGGTACCTAACTATCAAATTGTGGTCCGAATCTATATAAGCTCATGGTTATGCTTTATCGCCTAGAACATGACCATGATATATTCTATCAAATATCAACCTTTATTCCCTGGTCATTTCCACTAGTATATCCCTCATGGATGATTCTATAGTAGTGTGTTTGGTACTGTAATATAACATTACTGTTGCATTACACTACTTTTTTTTAGCTGTCGTCAGTCTTTCGACTGGTTTGATGCAATCCTCCATCACTAACTATCCTGTGTTTGTCTGTCCACCTAATTTTCAGCATTCTTCTGTGGCACCACATTTCAAATGCTTTAATTTTCTTTCTTTCCAGTATTCCTAAAGTCCATGTTTCGCTACCGTAAAGTGCTGTGCTCCACACATAGAGTTTTAAAAAGTTTTTTCTAATTCCTAGATCAATATTTGAAACTAAACGATGTCTCTTTTTCATGAAGGCTCTTTTTGCTAGTGCTATTCTGCTTTTAACATCATTCCTGCTTCGGCCATCGGTTGTAATTTTGCTTCCCAAGTAATAGAGCTCACTTACTTCTCCTATTGCATCCGATCCTACTTTTCTATTTAATCTAGTAGTATTGGTATCATTTCTGCTACATTTAATCACTTTTGTTTTGCTTTGATTTATATTCAGCCCAAAATCTTCCTTCAGTATTTTGTTCATGCCATTCAGTAACGTCTCAATATCCTCAGCTCTCTCTGCTAACAAGACAATGTCATCAGCAAATCGTAGCATACTAATTTTTATCTCCCTGAAAACTTATGCCACATGGAAATTTTTCTTTGACTTTCTTCATTGCCTCTTCTACATACAAGTTGAACATTAACGGGGATAGACTACAACCTCGTCTCACACCCTTTTTAACTGATGCATGTCTCTCGTGATTCTCTACTTTTATTATAGCCACATGATTCTTATATAGTTTGTAGAGTATTCTTCTATCTCGATACTTTAGACCTGACTTCTTTAAAACTTTGAACATCTTGTCCCACCTAACATTATCAAATGCTTATTCTAAATCAACAAACGCCATAAAAGTATCTTTGTTTTTCTAGATCCGCCCTTCAAGTATTAATCTTAAGGACAGAATTGCTTCCCTTGTACAGCGATTTTTGTTAAACCCAAACTAATCTTCACCTACTATCTCTTCTACTACCCTTTCCATCATTCTGTATATTATTCTGGTCAGTAATTTTGAAGCATGTGATGTTAGACTAATGGTGCAATAATTCTCACATTTGTCGGCTTGTGCTTTCTTTGGAAGTGTGAAGATGATATTTTTATTAAAATCAGTTGGAATTTCTCCTGTTTCATAACTTTTTGATATCAGCTTGAATAATCTTTCGATTCCTTCCTCTCCTAGAGATTTTTGAAGTTCTGCAGGGATCTCATCAATTCCAACTGCCTTATTTGCTTTCAAGTAATTCAGAGCTATATTAAATTCTGTCCTCAAAACAGGATCTCCTAAGTCATCAATGTCGACATCGCCTTCCTTTTCCATTACACTATTGTTCAAGTCGTCCCCATCATACAGTTTCTCAATGTATTCCTTCCATTGGTGAGCTCTATCTTCTTAGCTTAAAAGAGGTTTCCCATCGGCAGCATTAATGTCCATACGTCTTTTCTTCAATTTATTTGATTTCTAAATTGCCTGTACTGCTCTCTTCCTGCTTCATCCTGAGCAATTTTGTACCTTCTCCTCTGATCCATCAGCTCCAAAATTTCTTCTGTTATCCAAGGTTTTCGGGCAGCTTGTTCCCTAAAGCCTAATGTTTCTTTACCAGCTTTCATTATTTCGGTCTTTAATACATTCCATTCGTCGTCGGTTGAGCTCCTTTCAGAGTTACTTCTTAGACCTATGTTTACCATTTCTGCAAAGTCTTCTCTTGTTCTAGATTGTTTAAGTTTATTCACTTCCAGTCTGTTCTGCTTATACTGTTTCCTTATTCGCTTAAATTTCAGCCTGCACTTCATTATTATCAAATTATGGTCAGAGTCTATGTCTGCTCCTGTGTATGCTTCACAGTCTAGAACTTGATTCCTGAATCTCTGTTTGACCATGATATAATCTAGCTGATATATGCCTGTATCCCCAGGCGTTTTCAGGTGCTTATTCTTCTTGCATGGTTCTTAAACAGTGTGTTCGCCACTTCTAGCTTATTTCTTTCACAAAATTCTAGCAACCTGCTTCCTCGCTCATTTCTTTCTCCTAGACCAAAACTTCCTACAGTATTCCCCTCTTTTCCTTCTCCCACTACTGCATTCCAATCACATATGATTATTTGATTTCCCCCCCCCCTTTCACATATTGGATTAATTCTTCAGTTTCAACGTATATTTTTTATATTTCTTCATAATCTCCCTGTGACGTTGGCATATACACTTGTACTAATGTGGTTGGGACGGGCTTAGTTTCTAACCTCATCAAAATAATCCTGTCACCAAACTGTTCATAATAACTCACCCGTTTCCCTACTTTCTTGTTAATTACAAATCCTACACCAGTGACTCCATTGACAGCTTGTGTGCTAATTATCCTGCGTTCCACAGAACAGAAATCCTGTGCGTCCTTCCATTTAATCTCACTAATCCCAACCAGGGCCGGCGTTAGGGGGGGTTAAGCGGGTCAAAAGTACCCGGGGCCCGGGCCATCAAAGGGGGGCCCGCCGGCCTGGGTGCCTAAATAAATAGAAATCAAACACGAATTTTAAAATCTGCATCAAGAACTTTGAACATTTTTGTATTAAAATGTTCTGAATTTATAAAAAAAAAAGTGTAAAGTAAAAATATTTTCGGGGGGGGATGTAGGGGGCCTAAATTTGCTTACCCGGGGCCCGAGAATCCTAGCACCGGCCCTGATCCCAACAACATCTAACTTGCTCCATCTCCCTTTTTAAGTTTTCTAACCTGCCTGTCATATTCAGACTTCTAACATTCCACGCTCCGACTCGTAGAATGTTTCTATCCATTATGATGACTCCTCCATGAGCAGTCCCCACCCGTAGATCCGATTGGGGGACTATTTTACCTCCGGAATATTTTACCCAGGAAGAAGCCATCATGATATAAGTAATTTGAGAGGATTACATGTCCTCGGGATACCCTTTGGGTCTTTTATGCAGTGGTTTCCCGTTGCCTTCTGCATCCCCATGCCGTTGATCATTTCTGATTCATCTGCCTTTAGGGGCCGTTTTCAACCCCAAGGGTATGAGGGTGCCCTGAACCGCTTCTCGCTTTTCCACCCTCCTTTCGAAGGCCGTTGGTAAGCTTTGGGTGACTCCTTATACCAGGAATCTTTCAGTCTCTAGAGCCTCTTCCGTGGAAACAGGGTGCACCACGTGAAGGAGACGTTGATATTTGGTTGGAAAAGGCTAGTATAGTCTCTCCTAAACCCTTACATACCATTACACTACTATGAGTTTATATTTTTAAACAAATTCTAACAACTTGCTTCCTCGCTCACTTCTTTCACCTAGACCAAATCCTCCTATAGTACCGCCTTCTTTTCCTTCTCCCACTACTGCATAATTAGATTTTCATCCCCCTTCACATATAGGATTGATTCTTGAATTTCTGCGTATATTTTCATTATTTCTTCATCATCTTCCTTGGAAATTGGCATATACAATTCTACTAACGTGTTTGGAGTTGGCTTAATTTTTACCCTCATAAACTGTTAACAACAGTAAATATGTCAAAAGGTCGTAATATGACCAAACATTTGGTATATTACCAGGTGCCAGAAAAAAGGACCGTCTTGAATGAATTGCAGGCAAGTGTCTACTGTCGTTTTCATTCATTTTTTTTTTATCGGTTTACCCTGGTAAATCCAAGATTGATCACAGATACTGAAATTTTTAAGTAACCTATGCAAACAAGACAGCAAAATACCATGACCTAATTTTTTCTAGTATCGCTTCGAGCCTCATCGACGTTGATGATATTAGAGGCGGAAAAAACTGGCGGCAGGAAACGGGAAGGAATTCTGCCATGATCTTATTGAATGAACCATTCTGGCATTCCAGCGGCGTGATTTGGGGAAACCCTGGAAAACCCAAATCTGAATGGCCGGACGGAATACGAACCCACATCCATTCCACGCTCTGTACTATGATTTCAGTAATTTCATTGAGAAGCCAAACCAGTCTTGTAACTGTAAAAAACAAACTTTCTACTATATCACTATGGAATATCTCTTTAGAATGTAACAGTATAGCAGCTCCACGAACCAACTTTAGAGGTAATTGAATGGGTGAAAACACTGGACGTTAGTGCGTAGTGTCAATACGTGTTTCCATCTTATTTCAAATTCATTCTCAATGTTATATCTTTCTGTACGTAAGTACTAACGTTATAAATCTAGGTATATTAATTTTATAATTGCTGTTTTTAATTGTTAACCCACACAATACGAAATAAAAAAAGCTTGCTGTTTCCAGTTTAGACAAGACTTTAATCTTTTTCTCGATGACAGAAACGAAGAAGAATGAAAACCATTTTTTACATTTTCCTACCACTAGTGACAAAGAAAGTTGGCTATCAATTTTGTTGTTAATTCCTTAAATAATGAATAATAACAGCTCTATTACCTCGTCCGTCTTCAGACTATTGGTGAAAAGGACCCACTTCATTTTCGCTGAATCTAATACAGCTGAAATGATTGGAAACCAATATAGGCAATACATAAAGGGGGCAAAACAACTAAGCAGAGATGTTAAGAAAGTGTACAAAATTCGATGTGGTTAGTTGTATACCATCAAAGAAATGTTACACAATAGAGGTACACTTGATGTGCTACAATGAAGCATTTCTTTGACAAGTACAACCATTACAAACATTGATATGTGGAAATTGGTGAAAAACAGTAGAATAATGTTTTTATTAACCTGGAGGAAAATCGCAAACAGAATAATTATGTATGTGTGCAGTGCTAAATATTATAGTTCATTAGATTTCAAATATTGTTTTGCACAGAAGAGACAAAGAAACTGGTATAGGCAAGAGTGTGCAAACACAGAGATATTTAAACACTCTGAGTACGGAGCACGGAGTGCAGGTGTCTGGCGCAGGCATTAGATCGGTTACTGCTGCTACAATGGTAGGTTATCACGATTTAAGTGAGTTTGAACGTGGTGTTATAGTCGGCGCACTAGAGATGGGACACATCTCCGAGGTAGGGATGAGGTGGGGATTTTCCCGTAAGACTATTTCACGAGTGCACTGTTAATATCAGGAATCCAGTAAGACATCAAATCTCCAACATCGCTACTGCCGGAAAAAAGTCCTGCAAGACCGGGACCAACTGCGACTGAAGAGAATCGTTCAACGTGATAGAGAAGTGCAACCCTTCCGCAAATTGCTGCGAATTTCAATCCGTGGCCATCAACAAGTGTCAGCGTGCGAACCATTCAACGAAACATGATTAATATGGGTTTTCGGAGCCGAAGGCCCACTCGTGTACCCTTGCCGAGTGCACGACACAAAGCTTTACGCCTCACCTGGGCTCATAAACACCGCATTGGACTTTTGATGGTTGGAAACATGTTGCCTGGTCTGACGAGTCTCGTTTCCAATTGTATCGATGGGATGGATGTGTACGGATATGGAGACAACCTCATGAATTCATGGACCCTGCATGTCAGCAGGGGATTGTTCAAGCTGATAGAGGCTCTATAATGGTGTGCGACGTGTGCAGTTGGAGTGACATGGGACCTCTGATAGGCGTAGATACGACTCTGACAGGTGACACGTACGTACGCACCCTGGCTGATCACCTGCATCCATTCATGTCCATTGTGCATTCCGACCAACTTGGGCAATTCCAGCAAGACAATGCGACAACCCACACGTCCAGAATTGCTACAGAGTAGCTCCAGGAACACTCTTCTGAGTTTAAACACTTCCACTGGCCACCAAACTCCTCCAGTTCAGAAGAGATATCTACCTCCTCGTACTCTTACGGATTTATGGACAGCCCTGCAGGATGCATGGTGTCAATTCCTTCCAGCACTACTTCAGACATTAGTCGAGTCCATGCCACGTCATGTTGCGGCACTTCTGCGTGCTCGCGGGTGCCCTACATGATATAAGGCAGGTATACCAGTTTCTTTGGCTCTTCAGTGTATGTTCTATTGTTTTAAAGAGCAACGTACAAAACGAAAATTTTAGCTCAGTTCAATTGTTCTTCACGAAACTTATGCACATTCGTCTGACGAATATTATGTTCAAGTTAGTTATTTCGTCTTTTATTAAATAAGTATATTCCACCATGTTGGCTGAGGTAGTCGCGGGGTAACTGGTGGAAGAAATTTTCACCGTCGGAATTTGGCGTGCAGGGTAGCAGAGTTGGTGGTGCACGATTCCTAATCACCAGAATCTTAAGTTAAATCCCAAAACTCTGTGCAGCGCGTATGGAGCGAGGGCATGTGACAATGTTGATAGCGATTCGTCTGTCGGCAGGAGGCGTTAAGTTGGCCGGCCACTCGGTATCCTTCGTTAGAGTAGGGTTGAATGACCGACTCCGTGTTCCACCCTCTGCCTTTCTTCACAGCACAAACAACACTTTACACAGACATGACAGTCATTCACGTAACACTAACACCTCCATCATTTCGAAACGCAAGGGGAAACAACCGCAAGACTCTCGCACCACGGCGGCGCATCAAAGAGTAAGCATTAAACAATAAGGCCTCAAGCATATATATGCATATTAAAATCACATCATTAATACTGTGATGGCTTAGAAACTACATAAGAAACATCTTGCAACTAATTTCGTTATTATTAGAGTAATCGAAATTACAAATGTCGATCACAAAAATAAATTAACACTAAAATAGCTGACACTGCATCAGGTGCTGCAATAAAGACAAGATCTATTGTAAATCTGAAAACGAAGTGAAAACTAAAGCACCATATGTATCTGTTATTTAATACAACAACAACAACAAAAATGGTTTTTGAATTTCGGGGGTATGGGATTACATCAAGATTGCAGTTTTCGGGTTGTCCGGGGTATAGGAAACTGAAGTTTAACTAAACACATGATACTGAAGCTACACACGTAAACCGAATGCATCGTTGTTGGTAAGACCTTAGCTAATTTCAACATTTCCGCTATTTATTCCGCACGCTAGTAAGCAACCGAAATCCCTATATGTAATGGTACCAAAATATAAGGGTATAATGTAGGTCTGTTTTAGGTAAGACGACTATCGCAAAGATGGGCTCCACAAATCAAATATTTACTACGTAACGGTGAATCTGTGAAATTTTAAACTACCTTATTCTGGAACACTTTTGGGGATACATGTGCACATTTCTAAGAGCATTAATTATTTAACGAAAATTATTTCAGCTTTACTGATCTTATCAAGCAAGGCGGTAACTGCTGCATGGTATTATTGCAGGAGCTGAGAATTCTACCCTTGCGTCTATTCCCAACTTTTTTTCCTAATTCTTTCAATCTAATCCAGCTTCATTTCTTAACCAGTAGTCAATCCACAGTTGAATCCTAGGACTGCATAAACGGAAGTGCAATACAAACCACTTTTTACGCAAGCCAAAAGTCAAAGGTTTTTAAGTTAGGTAATCTAGGATGGAAGATTAACCTCAGTCTTTCCAACGGTCACTAGAATTTTTAAAGAAATACCCAATCACAGTAACAACTAAACACTAGAACCCGTACCCCAATATTCAAGGGTCAGAAGTAGATTTTAATACTTCCCCAAACAACCAACAGATGTTATCACGCATACAGGAGAACGCGGATTCAAATCCCCGTCCGGCCTTTTAGATTTCGGTTTTCCATGGATTCTCCAATCTCACTACGAAAATGCTTGTACGGTTCTATCAAAAGGATAACCGAATTCGTTCCCGTTCCTTGCAACCCATATACTTTGACGGTGACGGGGCGTATCACCCCAAGGGAAAAAAAAAAAAAAAAAAAAAACACAACAAACAAAAAAGATTTTGCATTTTCGTTTCTGCTTATATTATTGTCGAAGTCTTCTCGCTTACATACACTGGCATCGTTTATAAATGGGTCCGTACTATTGACAAATGGTTTTTGGAGCTACATCCGTCATTTACATCACCTTTCATCCATTCAGTCAGATCAGTGTTTATTTCAATAGATTTATCTCCTTCAAACATATATTATAAGCACAAGAGTAACGAAGATCCTGGACGGGCAAACACTTGGTTAGAAACCTCCTAACCATAGGCAGGAATCGAACCGGCGGCCACTGCAACGCGAATACAGCCCTCTGGCCTCTACTCTACCGACTTCATGTCAACACTATATCTCAAGACGTGCCTACGACGGAACATTGAAATGAAATGAATTGGAAATACCGGGGATCGAACAAGAGTATTCCGAATGCCAGGCCAGACAGTTAAGTGACTTAGTGTTTTAATGAGTGCATAGATGAATATATGACTGTAATAAGTGTTGTTGAATAAAATATGGTTTTGTGCTGTAAGTATGATGATAAAAGAAACGAGCGAGTGACATTCAGTTCAAGTTTATCATACTTGTTATTTCGAAGGATATCTACGGGGAGCCAAAGTTTATGTTACAATCCGACACACGAGCTACCCTCAACAGTGTCGTGTTATTTCATTTCATGGGCAATACGGAGATTTTGGGGATTTAAACCAGGCCGATAACACATAGTATGGTTATTGGGAAATCGCCTCCCTTACCTTGCGGTCGAGTATCTCATCATGAAAAATATTACAACTCTGTGTCGGCACAATGTGATCTCATGTACCTGGAGGGAAAAAAACATTTCAGAATATTAAAAATATTCGTAAAATGTTGATCAGACTGTTTTACGAATAAATAACATAAATGCATGCCGTTGTGAACATATATAAGGTTGAGAAATGAACAGAAAATATGAATTACATTATTTGAGATATTGATCAGCAAATATTTCAGATAGATGATCATAGCGGTGCTTCAAAGACTATTGTAAGAAGGAATAGCAACAATAAGTGCATACGGAATGGCAGCAGAGAAAAAATGTAATAGAGTTTTTTTATAAGCAATGTTTCAAATCAGATTCAATTAAGTTCACAACGTGACTGTGATCGTTTGTGTAAGTATATCGTTGATTCAGTGCTAAATAACAGCCAATTATTCATAGCCCCAGCAAAGATGTTCCTATTGGCGTGACGGCCCTTATATGTAGTTACGAAACAACTCTAGATTTCGATAAGCCGTAAGGTCTACCAATGTGAGCATGACCTCACGATATTTACGATCGCCATTTTAGATATACATCGGTCTCACCTCAATGATTATTGATCATCTCGATCCGTTTTCCGTTCGACGAAAGAACGCTAAACTTTAACGAACGTTCTTAGCTCAGTTACATACGGCATGTGTGTGTGTGAGAGAGAATCACCGTGCGGAATGGAGGCTGAGATTCATCGATAAGCACCACATTTGCCTTTTAATCGGGGCTTAGATATTAAATTATTTGACTTAACAACGAAATGCGCGAAGTTATTCATACCGAATTAAAGCAAACAACAGCATTCCATAAACCATAACTTTGGAACGCGATAATTGGCTATGAAACATTTGTTGTGGGATGTATCAAAAATATTGGCTTAAAATCCGGCCGTACAGAATCACGAGCCCGTGCACTGTTTGCTTACCTCGGATTTCATGAGAATTATGTCCCAGATTTCATGCGGCCGATGAAATATGACACTGTGCATATGTATATTTTAACTACAATTACCAGTTGTGTTGTAATGTGTGACTCGGAAAATTTCAGAGGTAAGCAACATGTGTATACATGCCTGGTGAAACACTGATATTGTCAACAGAGTTTTTATTTGATCTTTTTCATGATTCTACCGGATAACATTAATATTTACGATAAAAGTAAACTGAAATTGTGGGATTATTTGTTGAGGGGCGAATTGTTAATCTACTGTCGCTATAAGTGTATTATTATTATTTTTTTTTTTTTTTTTTTTTTTGCGAACAATATTATTTACAGACAAGGAAGGTTGTTTATAATAATCTGTGTGTGCAAAAAATTAGGGCCTAATGTAGTGGCCTCTTTAGTAAGCTTTAGTTACTTTAGTAGTGTTTAGTAGTATTGTTCATTGATAATAGTACACTACTGTTGTCTGTGTTTTCAGTAATACAGTCGGTGTTGCGTCTGTAGTATTAGTTTAACTGACCTAAATTAGAGCTAGGGAGTTTAAAAGCGTCTCGGTTCAGTAATATCCTAGTCGTTAGAGGGAAATATTTTTACCTGATATTAGATGGTTCGTGGTTTAATTAATATGATAAATATCGAGTCCACCACACAGTTCAATTTAAACTTGTTTTTATTTTCATAAGCACGACGTCAAAGATATTGGTTACATGCATACATACAATCCAGTGACTGCAGACAACACTTCTTCCACAGACAATACAGTCCTTGGCCGTCGTAAATTGAATCTGTAAAAACTGTCTCTCTGTCTCGGATGTTTGCAATATATAAGCTCCATCGAAATTTCTAGAACACTGCAAAGGATTCCGACAGATATTTCTCGAACATTAACAATACTTAAACAATTGAAACATATTAAAAACAATCAGAATTAATACATAATCATTTACAATCATTACAAAATGGTCAGAAATGGAAATTAAAGATACTTAATCACAAAATTATTAACAGAAATCATTTTAAACTGTAGTAAATTATCCTTTAGACATCGTAACTTGCCTTAATACCTACAATTACAAACAATTAAGCAATTCTCTTGTGCAGTTCTGTCCTCAGACATATTAAATGGCCTCTAAATAATTTCTTTTCATAAAAAACTCTGTTTACTCTGCTTTACAGAAAACTTTTTTTTTTTTTTTTTTTTTTTTAGCTCGGCGAAATGGCCAAGCGACAATGGGTGTAATCTTGGCTTCATGGCCTGAGGGCCCCTATAGTCGGTGATCGGGCCCCCCATCAGCCCCGGGCCAGGGTACTTTTGACCCGCTTACCCCCCCCCCCTCCCTAACGCCGGCCCGGCCCAGGTGCTTCATAAAATACAATTGCATTTAAGTTTAGGTTTGAGGGCTGTTACACTGAGATGTGCGGCACCTGTCGCAGGCTTAGGTGAATGGTTTGATTTATAGTGAGTGTAAGAAGTGGTTTCACTGGGACAAGTGTAGTGCAGAGCGTAAACGAGAACTAAATGAGTCTCTTCCATAGTATTGTCCTCTTTGTTTCAGAGATAGGAGACTTGCTGAGCAGGATATGAAGATGGCTGAGCAGGTTAGAAAACTTGCAGAAAAGGAAGAAAATATCAGGGAACAGGAAGAAATTATAAGGACCCTTCATCTTAACGTATAGCAGTTGAAAGAAAAGATGGTGCGAGGAGTGAAAAGGAGGATTGGGTGCTGGCAACAGGTAGTAAGGCAAATAGGTTAAATTGGAATAGAGTGCCTGGTACCCTAGAAATTGTGAGGAGAAACAGGACTGTCCTGTCTCTAGAGTCAGGACAAAAAGAGCTTCATGTCGATATAGGAGTAACTAAGATGCAGTAGACCTGTAGTACCATATGCGTGGAAGGGAAATGTAGGAAGAAAAAGTTCTGCTGCTAGGTAGTAGCCATGGGAGAGGTGTAGGCCCTCTTCTGCAGGAACAGTTCGGTGAAGGCTACCAGATCACACGTTTTTTCGAACCTCGTGCAACATTAGGACAGGCAATAGAGGATATGTAACGGTTTCACTAAGGAGGATAGAGTAGCCATCGTGGGAGATTGACTGAGATGAGAGTAACAGCATAGAGAGTGATATGAGGAAGGTGGCGAGGAGGCACAGCATACCAGGATGCAGCTCGTGCTGGTCTTGAGTCTCCGTGCTTGGCCACCTTTGAACCACGCTACAAGGCGGGTGTGGGTATTGGGATGCTGCGTGGGAAAGGCTTTTGTTCTGTATTTGGTGTTGTGCCTGTGGATTCCATTGGTATGTGGGATATCACTAGGCATGGCCTACTCCTAAACAGAACGAGGAAAGGGGCATTTACTGAACTATTACCTAGATCTGTAAGGGAGCCCACTTTCGGTTATGATAGGGTAAAGACTGTGAATTTTTTTAGATTAGAGGCTGAAGGTGTGGGGTTAAAAACAGATGACCTAAAGGAAATTGAACGCAGACGCATGACGAGAAAAAATCTGAAGCAATAACCATATCGTAGAAGCTGAGGAAAAATGAAAGACGGGTTCACAAATGGTAAGGTGATGGGCAATGTTAAAATCATAACACAAACAGATATAATAATGTTACTAGTGAACTGTAGGAGTATAATGAACAAACTAATAAAGTCTGGTAACGTAACAGAGTTATATAGAGACAGAGGAGGTATTGGTGGAGGGGTCTTCATAGTGGTTAGTAAATATTCTAAATCTACATCCATACTCTGAAATTCACAAACTGTGGGTGGCAGAGAGTACTAAGCACCAATCTTAATTCTGCTCATTCCAATCCCGAATAACACAAGGAAAGGAAGAATACATAAAAGCATCAGTACGGCATCTTATTTCACGAATCTTTACCCTCCAGTGATTGCGACCTAACAGTTCGACTATTACAGTTCACTGGTTTACATAGATTAGAATTAGGAGCTTACTAGGGTAGACTTCTGGGGTGCAAAAAAAGAAAAAATTAGGGTCTTAGCCGCCTAACGTAGTGGAAGAATGAATGATGTTGTGAGGGCCTTGGTGAGAAATTTAATTTATATTCAGAGTAGAATGGCCATTATTGGTGGGTTCTTAAATCTTCCAGACATATGTACTAGGGAGGTTGTAATGCTGGATCTAATCAAAGTATTAGACAGAGTGAACCATAAAATGGTGGTAGAGAACGTAAAAACCATTGGAGCTGTAAAAATACTTGCTGGGTGGAGGAATTCTTAAAAGAAAGATAACAACGTATTAGGGTGGGTACTGCAGTATCAAATGAGGTAAAAGTTAATTTAGGTGTGCCTCAGGGTAGTGTGTTGGGACCATTACTGTTCATTGTTCCAATAAATGATTGTATTGATGGTTTGAAGCCAGAAGTTAGATTGTTTGCAGATGACAGAGTGACACTTCTTTTCTTAATATTTATAAACGATCTAGGTGACAACGTCAAATGCTGGTTGCGACTGTTTGCCGACGATGCAGTTATCCATAGGGAAATAAGGTGCCGCGACGATTGCTTAGAAATTCAGCGCGATTTGGATGCTATTTTCGATTGGTGCCGTAAATGGCAGCTTACACTTAATTGCAAAAAGTGCAAGGCAATACGGATAAGTAACAAAAAAAAATCAGTTTGTTCACGAGTACAAAATATGCAATTCAGCTATTAACACGGTTGATTCCCTGAAGTATCTGCGGATGATAGCACAAAGCAGCATGAAATGGGACATGCACATAACTTCCGTCGTAGGAATGGCGAATTCTAAATTGCGATTCATTTATTTATTATTTATTTGTCGTATGGCAAGCAACTAATACAATCTTTATATATAAAGATGAATGTATGTATGTTTGTTTGTTTGTTTGTTTGTTTGTTTGTTTGTTTGTTGGTTTGTTTGTTCTTCATACAAATCCACAGTTTTTATCCGTTCTCGATGAAACTTTGCACACTTATCCTTTGAAACAAGGAGAAAAATACTGTCTACATTTGGTTGAAAAATTATCTGTATAAATAACACATTTCTCTCATAACTTCGAAATATGGCGGTAGACAGACACTTTGGATGTGGACGACTCCGTACCGAGTTTCCGCGTAGTGGCCTGGCAGCTGAGTGGCTAAAACGCTGGCTTACGCACGTCATGTTCTCCGGTTCGAGTCTCCGTCGGGGATAAGATTTTTAAAAATTGTTTTTCATCGTAAGAGTCAGGCCTGGGCCGTAGGTTATTCGGATTGAATGTTAAACCGTTGATATTAGAAAGTTAGGGGTGCAATGCGAGGCAAATCGTAGGTATTCTTGCAATGTTGTAGTTGTATACTCTTTTACGTTATAATGATCCCTCAGGTTTTGTTCGCAGTCAGTGTGTAAGTGTGAACCACAGTAATATTATTATAATTAGGGATGTAAGTCTCTGTCTTTTTGACACGTTATGACTCCCAATTGGCTATATCGTTGTGATGGAATTTTATAAGGAAATCTGTAAGAATGGCACAGGATATTGTTTGCAGTGTGATTAACAGTTGTAGTCACGAAATTTTGAGACCTTATCGAGTGGTGACAGAAATATGTTGGCAATTGATTCTCATAACTTGGAAATACGGCGATAGACAGACACGTTGGATATGCACGTCTTCAGACCGTGTTTCCGTGTAGTGAGCTGGAAGCTCAGTGGCTAAAGAGCTTGATTACGAACGTCGTGGTCTCTGGTTGAAATCTCCGTCGGGGATCAGATTTTTAAAAATTGTTTTTCATCGTAAGTGTCAGGCCTGGGTCGTAGGTTATTCGGATTGAATGTTAAACTGTAGATATTAGAAAGTTAGAGGCGCAATGCGAGGCAAATCGTAGGTAGTCTTGCAATGTTGTAGGTGTACACTTTTTACGTTATAATGATCCCTCAGGTGTTGTTCACAGTCAGTGTGTGAGTGTGAACCACAGTAATATTATTATAAATACGGAAGTAAGTCTCTGTCTTTTTGTTACGTTTTGACGACTAAATGGCTATATCGTTGTGATGTAATTTTATAAGGAAATGTGTATGAAGTGCACAGGATATTTTTTCCAGTATGATTAACAGTTGTAGTCACGAAATTTTGAGATCTTATCGAATAGTGACAGAAATATGTTGGAAATTAATTCTCTTCAAGAGGCAGGTTCGACGGTAGAATGATATAGCGATAGCTTTCCTGTCATATTATGCCGACTCGATATTGTTTGGGACTAATCCTTCGTTACCAACAACTTACTATATTTAATTCTGGCAAAAAAATTCTTAATCCACGCGTACGAAGTCGCGGGTACGAGGCTAGTAATAAATATATACAATGACAAGAACGTTGGTAGCGTTCACAAGCTGATGTCCAATTCTTCCAGCCATTCTAAGAAGGGACTTGTAGCTCCAAAAACATCTTCATATGGTCCATCATACTTCCGTTGAGGGCATTCCCTGATAATATGCTCCACACTCTGGGAAGGAGCACCGCAGTCACATGCAGGAGAATCCTGAAGACCCCACTTATACAGCATGGCGTTGCATTTCGCATGTCCTGTTCTTAGACGATTTAGTTTGACCCACTGGTCTCTAGTTAGATGGAATCCTGGAAGTCCAGTTGTGGGATCTTTAATATCTGAATGTTTTACAGATGCGGAGTTCCAGCTTCGTCGCCATTTTTCCATGACATCAAAGTCAAATACATCTTGCCATACCGGATTTCTGGATTTAAGACGAGTGGGTGGTACGTTATTTAGAACCTCGTGGATTGGGAGATTCTGTGGATGATCAGGATGGTGTAGTTTTATCCACTCACGTGCCGTTGTTTCTTGGCGTCTTATCTCTGGAGGTGGTATTTTGCTGATCAGGTGTAACCAGGTGACTGGGGTGGATTTTAGGGTGCCAGTTATTACTCTCATACACTCATTCAGGTGGACGTCGATTTTTCTAGTATGAGTACTACGTTGCCACACTGGAGTACAGTACTCAGCAACAGGGTAAACCATGGTGAGAGCGGTAGTTCGTAGTGTGTTCACATCAGTTTCCCACGAAGTACCAGCTAGCTTCTTCATGATGTTGTTTCGTGTTTTCAGTTTCTGACTTGTGTTTTCGAAGTGTTTTTTGAATGTTAAGGAGCGGTCTAAGGTGATGCCAAGATACTTAGGATAGAAATTATGTTTCACCCTCTGGTGGCAGAAGTTTACTTTGAGCTGCTGATGTGCTATACTATTGCTCAAGTGGAATGCGCATACTTCTGTTTTCATTGCGAATCATAAGTCGTATTTTGAGGAATTGTAATGCTCATACAAAGGAGATAACGTATAGAACACTAGTGCGTCCGCATCTGGATTACTGTTGTAGAGCTTGGGATCCGTGTCGCAAGGTTCTGATTGACTCAGTTGAGAGGGTGCAGAGGAGAGCCGCTCAATTCGTGACTGGTTGCTACGGCCCTTATGAAAGCGTCACAAAATTGATATATAGATTGGGCTGGGATAGTTTGGAAGACAGACGACGTAGCTTGCGTTCGAATTTATTGGAGAATATGCGAAAAAATTTAAATTTCGAGTGCAATGAAATACTTCTTCCGCCAACCTATTTAGTTCGTAATGACCGGAGAGATAAGATTAGAGAAATAAGATGCCGTACGGATGCTTTTATGTATTCCTTCTTTCCTCGCGCTATTCGGGATTGGAATGCGCGGGTTTAGGAGTTCTGCATGGAGGAGAAGAGATGACCTTAATGATAAGCCAGCACTTGAATTCAGGCGGAAGGCAGTGGGAAAATTTTATTTTGCAGGTAAGGGATTCAGGGACTGTAATTAATTATTAAGTGAATAAGGGACAGTTTACCAAAAACGCTGAAGGAGTTAAAAGTTGCAATTTGGAAATGGCGGACGTAGGTAGGTGAAGGGGGAAAAATAAGAAAGAAAGAAAGAAATCAAGACATAGGAAGGTGGGGGTGTACCGACATTGCCTCGGGAGCGTGTATGTTACATCACAGTTGAAATTATAATTATAACAATATTAACAGGTTTTTACTCTTCGTCTGATTCAAAAGTTCTGTTATTGAGGGTGCTGTTATAACTTTTTATGATTCTCTTATCGCATTTCCTCATTTCATTAACTTTGATAATTAATTTATCAACTTTTACTACATGTACTGAAAACTGGGCTTTATGCTACTTAAAATTAGACTTGGGAATAACAGAAAGAAGTAAAATCGAAGAACTGGAAGTGTGGTGCTGTAGAAAAATGTTGAAAATTAAATGGACAATAAAGTACGAATTTCTCGTGTTTTGTAATCGATGGTGGTGGATAGAAGTATATCGAGGAAACGCACAGAAGGAACATTTAATTTCTCCCTTGGGGCTTTACGGATTGATGTTGTTAGAGACAGAAGAAAATGGCTGGCTGCCAAGGAACGGGAAGGAATTTGACCATGAAATTTTGAAGGTACCATCTCGGCAATCATCCGGAGTGATTTCAGGAGACAGCCTGAAAACCGAAATCTGGATGGCCGTACGAGGATTCGAACTCGCGTCCTCCGAAATGCCTGGCCCAATGTTTTATCGCTGATCCCCCATAGAAATGGAGAATCTCGAAGCTGAAATAACAAATAATGTGTTTCCTAAATAAGAAAATCAATTTCAGAATTTGCTCTGTTTCGTTTGTTAACCAATCTCTTGTAGATAATATCTCAAATTATATAAAGAGTGTCAATACAGTTTTTTTGGCTGATAAATTTGTGAAACCATATTGCAGTGTATTATGCTATGTTATTACAATTTCCAGTTATAACAAGTAAAATGTAAGATTATTTTCATTAACAGAGTATCATTTCTAACGATTTTAATTTAATTAATTTGGAAACCTAGGAAAAGAGCACTAAACCCATGAGTGGAAACATTACAGCTTTCGTTATGACCTATGATTCACAGTTACCGCTTGCGTCTGGAGAAGTGCTATTCATGCAAGACACAGTATTCACGCGTGCGTCCAACTCTTCCCTTGTTTGTAAATGAGGCAGTGCTTCGCATAACGGAGCCTGAACGCTGTCTGCAAACAAAACACTGACTTTTGGCAACGGAACAATCACAATTGGAGACCCGGTGATTCAACGGCGCTAGCATACGATTTCCTACCAATCCGAATCTAGTAAGATTTGGCCAAACTTCTATTTTTTTCTGTGCAGTGTCTCCATAAAGTCCTTCTACCGTTACAACGAAAAATTCCTCGTGAACTATGTGAGATAGACGTATTTGGTTCTACATCTAAAGGTTTTCTTTACATTGTCTCCACTTCCATGTGTTACCCTCTAGTTGCCCACAGGATGTGCAAACACACACGCTGCAGTTTAGCAACATCAACCATTGGCACAACAGCAACTATACGTCTAAGAAGTGTGACAAAATCTGGACCAAGGGTTTTCTATACTCGACCCCTGAAGTATCCCACAGAAAAAAAAATTCAAGGGGAGCGAGGCGGCCAGGCGATTGTTTAGTCACAGCCAATCGATCTACAAGGGAAAGGTCCCAAACATCACCAAGCCAAAGCCAGTGCGCTGTCTTGTTGGGACATTATGCTTGGCTACAGATCCAACACTTGAGGATGTAGGAGCTCATGAATCACGTCGCAGTAAATTACCTCTGTAGTTGAAAAAAATTGTGCCGATTACCATATCATGCATAAGAGCACACCAAACGTTGACTTTTGAGTCACCAAGAATATGTTCGAATTTGTTGGTGCGTGATTTGCGGATTTTCAGATCCCCATATCCTAACGTTTGTTGGTTACTGTCCAGACACAAAGAAAGTGGCATCGAAAGAAAATATCATCTTTTGCGGGTACCCATTGTTATCTTCAGTGGAGGCCAGCTCGGAAGCAACAAAGTTATGAGACCCAGCATACTGTCACACTTACGGGGTCTTCTACTATGGTGTCGTCACTATCTGCAACAAAAGCTATGAGAACTTTGATAGATATAGAAGATATTTCAAAAATTGCATGTCTCTACCTTTCAATCCACGATCCCTTGTAACGAAGGCGAGACGGAACGGGATGGGACGAATACTCAACCACACGCCATGAGAATAGGGCCGCCTCTGCTAGCGGAGACGAAACGCAGCTATCTACTCTGAGTCGGTAAACATCACAGGCGTGTAGCGGTGCGCTGTTGCCATCGGTTTGCAGCAGTGGTGCGCACCCCTTCTGTTGCTGTAAAGTGCTCTCTGCAAAACGACACTAGGCAACGTGGTGCGGAGGTGGCGGCAAGGTAATCTAGGACTAACCTGCGGCCCGCGGTTGTCCCTACACTTCGGCTAATGAGGTCCCATCTCGTCTCGCCTTCGTATCAAGGGATCGTGGGAATGCGCCTTTGTAGTTTACGAGGTATGTTTCATTGTAACGGTAGCAGGACTTCTTGGACACACAACGGGCTGGCGCTGCCCAGTTGTAGTGACCATCCCGATCATCTAGGCTGGGATGGTACTGAAACTCTGCCTCAAAAATTACACATTTCATATACAAGATTTACACTTTTCAGAATAGATGCGACGTTTCAGCTCCTCTATTAGGTAAGCTGTCACGGCTGAGGTAGAAGACACAAGCGTCAAAACTGAACACTATGGAGATCTCCCGACCATAACAAGTAATAAGTAGATCCTAGCAACTGACTAAAATGCTATAGTGATTTCTTATTATCCAGCTATTGAAACCTTTATCTCACTTAGTTCAAAGTTATTCCAATAAACATTTAACAAAAAAAAAAGAGATCCTTCTTTCGTAAGCAACTGTCATTAAATAGCTTCCGACATCACTAATTATATTGATACTCTTTATGATTTTTAATAAACTATAACCCCGTTTTATATAATGCTTAATACGTAATACTGCTAAGTAATTCACCAGTGGCCAATAAACAAACAAAGGATCGTGTTTATGCAGACTATTATACGGTACAATTGTTACAAGTTGGCAACTGACAAGATTCACGGAGCCCTACAAAAAATCAACAGCTGTTTAAACATCGTTTACTGTATGTTAATGAAGATTCTACAAATAATTGCCTACCCAGACCACAATAAGACCGAATAAGTTCTTAGTTAGTGCTATAAGGGAAGCGACAACATTAGATGTTGATCGCTATTTTAATAGTAAATCTAAAACCGTAATAAAACTACTGCAGCCTGGGTTTACATACTGAAGTATCTCTGCTGTCTGATTCTGTTGCCTAAACTTTTCAGTTTGTGACTGCGCTCTCAATCAATGTAACTGTCACTTACTTTCTCTGCAAGCTGAAATTTTTTTAATATTTACATTCTCAATTTCTTAGTTTTCAATTATTAATCCTTAACAGTTATTTCTTTACTTTTATGACTAAATTTTCTTCCATGGCTTTCGCACACTTTTCATAAATTCCAATTTGTTTTGGTTGCTTTATTCCGATTTTTTTTTTTTTTTTGTACGCGAACTTGCTATTTTTTTATTTTCTCCTCATTCTGTTATTTCATAAACTATAGTATCAATACTGTAGTTCTAATTGTTTTGCACAGTTCATTGTGCAGTAGGACAAATCCAGAAGGTTAAGTACTCTATGTTTATATTTTTTGCCTGTTTCTTGTATAGCCGGTGGTTGACTTCTCGACCTATGGCACCTTAAAATATAAACATTGCCATCTTAAATGTTCATTCTTATTTAAAAGCCATTAATATGGGAGGAATTTATTTTTTGTATTAAATTTCTTCAAGTGGTTTCAGTTTTATTACTTTTGGCTAGTACTAAAAATTATATTTACTACCACGTTGTCCTCAAACCTGCATTATTCAACTGTAAACAAAAACACTGTCTGTTAGCAACCGGTTTTATTCATATATACGGAGATGCGTTTCGCCCTAGTGGAATGGGCCGTCGTCAGTGACTGTGAATGTACATACATGTTGGTGTTAGGAAAATTGCAATATTAATATTCATAACTTACTAATAATTAACTACACTCTACTTATGAATTGTGGTTGAGACAGTTACATGATCAGTGAAACTATCAATATCATACAGAATAACCTCTCTACGAATAACATAGTTCCCAGCACACATATCAAGGAGATAATAGAGATATTACATATTGTCACGTCTCAAAAATATTTCCATTTCAACAACACACACTACATTCAAATTGAAGGACTACCTATGGGCTCACCTGTTTCGGGCATTATGAATTACATCTTTATGGACCACATAGATCACCACATATTTGCGAACACAAACTATAATACGATATTTTGGCATGGATATGTTGATGATGTTATTTGTTTAATTGATGAACCAGAACATAAAATCACCCAATTCCATAGTGAAATTTACAACAACCACTACATACACAACAACATACAGTTTACTATTGAAATGGAAACAAATAAACGTCTGGACTTCCTAGACATAACAATAACTAGGAATGGCTCACTCCACTCATTCAACATATACAGAAAACCTACCCACACAGACACAATAATACGCAAAACATCTAACCACCCTCAAAACCACAAACAGGCAGCACTTTGGCACATGCTAAACAGGTTAAATACCATACCACTATCCAAGAATGATTATGAAACAAAATACTACATCATCACACATATTGAAAAAAAAAAAAAAAAAAAAAAAAAAAAAAAAAAAAAAAAAAAACGGGTACGCAGAGAAAGTTATTGCTCAGCTCAACACTAAAATCCAGGCAAAGATAAAAAAAGAAACAGACCCGACTCAACATCACAACCCCAGCACACTGAACCAATAGAAAAAACAATGGTACACAATGAGCTGCATCAACAAACACAATCACAGAATAAGTAACATATTCAGAAAACAAGGACTAAAAATTGAATTTCACACAAACAATACAGTACAGAAGCAACTAAACAACCATAATGAAATAGATCAGTACCAACAATCAGGGATATATGAACTAACTTGACAACAATGTCAAGCTAAATATATAGGACAGACAACTAGGAACTTTATTACAAGATAAAAATAACATATCATAGCCATTACATGTACAAATCACTCAACATTTGCAGAACATTTATTAGATCACAACCATCAACCCACCACGATACTAACAGACATGAAAATACTGAAAATAAACAATCAAAAGAAACACCTACTTACAATACAGGAAAGTTTACCACATTCACAAAGCCATTGCATCAAAGCAAACTGTACTTAATGAATTAACTCATTTAACAAATGAGACACTGTTCGAAACATTAAAGAATAACCAAGAGACAGGTGTATAATAGACATAACAGTACATTACAACAGTGACATCATTGTACAAACAGAGATATAATTTAATGATACATAGACACAGACGTTATAACGCAAGCAAAAACATTAGGTTGGCATCACCGTACAAGAATGTAAACAAGAAGGTTCTTGCTGTCCATCAAAAACAAAGTGTAAATTTCAATATATTTTGACACAGTGATATAGTTACCTCCAAAAAAAAGAGTAATAATAGTTATTCTTACAGTTATGCGGGACCACAACAACAGTTCTGGTCGCAAAAATGTGCAGGTAGAGCTGCTCCCGACAACCATGTAATTTTCTCAGCCATAATTCGTAAGTAGAGTGTAGTTTATTATTAGTTAGTTATAAATGGTAATATTACAATTCTCTTAATACCAACGTGTATGTACATTCATAGTCACTGACGATGCCCCATTCCACAAGGCCGAAACGCGTCTGAGTATATATGAATAAAACCGGTTGCTAATAGACGGTGTTTTCATTAACAATTGTTTAACAATCAACTGTGGAAGGATTGACAATTTACCATATACTGTATCATTAACTTGAGAAAGATAGTTTACGGAGAAGGAAGACTTTAAAAAAGATAGCATTCTAATAGCCTCTTGAAAATTAGATTACTGATTCCTGCTGTTGAATAAGCCCCTCACTACCTTTACACTAACACCCGAAGAAATTGGTTTCATTACAGTTGTTGAATTCAGTAAAAATAATATATATATTAATAACAGTGTAACGATAACCAGATGCTCCATAGTAGGGATGAATTAATTGCCATTATGATCATTTATATTAACGTGCGCAATTGAAAATGGTTATGGCAGTTTTGAATCCAGATTAACAGAGGTAAGTGTCTTGTACGTCTGTATCTTCTGTGGTTGGATTGAAACTTGTCACTGCACAACAGAAAGCAAACAGCTGATGGGAAAAATAATACCATTGTGTTAGCAGCATTAGAAATTTAAGAAAATGAATTATAGCAAATGGTCGATCACTACCTTCAGGTACAACCTGCTTACTCTGGCATTTCTCGACAGTTCTGTGTTACCGGGTAAAGCTGGAATGTCAGTCACGGTCTTAATTATCTCTACGAGTTGAGTCGTTCAACTTTGTAACTCACAGGCGTTTCCACTAGCAGTCACAAATACTCTTCAAATCTTCATTAAGTTTCTGGGTAAAGAAAATTTGCTACAGTTTTACTGAGAATTACACCGATAGTTCCAGATCATCAGAGATAAATTCTTAGCTTGTCCTGCATTTGCATTTAAAAAAAAAAAAAATTCAGGGTGATAAGCACTAACAATTTGTGTTTTCAAGCAGGTGTGAACACTTCGAATAGTTACATTTCAAATGTAACACTATATAACTTTGGAAAAGGCTGTTGATGTGAACCTACTGAATTGTCTGTCTTATAAGCTGCTTTATTCGCACAAGGTTATTAGAATTGTTGTTGAATTTAAAAATCCAATATCGAATCTTATTCGCCTTGTAAATTGCAATTTCGACTTAATACTCACTTTATATTTTCAGTGAGGAAAGTAGATAAAATATGAAATAGGGAGATCTATTTACTGCTCTACCTAAAAGACAATACCTATTATTCCTGTTTGTTTTTCGTCATAGCGTTCAATTAATAGTGTTGTCACCTGTCTGCCAAACGAGTAACTTGTGTTCTGTAAGATAATTAATGTGTAATTTGTGGGACATAGGTTGGGAACCGTCCCACTTTTTGCCTAGGTGACTGCGAAAAACCGCTCAAAAACTGCAAACAGGACGGCGGGGACTGTGGTCCGGGACTCGAAATCGACCCGTGTGGTGCCCCAGGTACACACGCGGGTTTAAAGTGATAATATTCATGCAAAATTAACTCTTTAGAGACATTTAGTCCTGACATTTGGTACGTTGTTGTAAAATCGACACTCATTTCACGTCAGGTGTGGATAAGGTCGCAACAATAATGAGAAAATTAATGAAACACGTCTGTTCACAAGATGAGTGCTATGTTGGAAATTGCGATGGAGATATATCCACCGCGTTGCACATCCTGGAGGAAATTTTGATATCGGGGTGGTTTCTCGTTGTCTATTACAGTATGCCTGATGTTATTGCGTGCTTGTAAGTGTAGATAAATGTTATGAATGAACAAAACGAGAGGGTTACATCGAGTACCGACCTCTATTTCGAAAGTTACAATGGATGGCGATCAGGTTAAAAGCTCCATCTGACAAAAAATTGTCTTGAGCAATATCATATTCACTCGCTCCTTACGCACAGCGGAGTGTTTTGGGATTGAAACCAGTTCTTTGGAATATAGTCTAATGATTGGTAACTGTGCCCCACAAACTTTTCTGTTCACATGGCCAAATACGGGATAGTGAACATTCGTTCCACTATCGGGGCTGGAACCAACTGACCAGTCCAGTCTTAACGACCACTGACATAGAGCCAGTTCAAAAATTTTGTATTACGTTGAAGCTTTTACATTTTACAGTTTTTTGTGCCACAATACCTGATGAGGTCTTACGTGTAATATTCCCATTTCTATTTTTCAGAGTAGAATTAACTGCTATCGTCGGCGGCCAAAGAGTAAGGACATTAATGGAATACATGACTGATGTAATTATATCATTTACAATCGCAAAGAAACGAACTACTTAATTTATGCTGCTATTCACAGGTGATTTCCAAAAACAGCAACACATGCGAAACAGGCTTGAAAACGCTATCCTCTAGTTATGAAAGCTGAGACACTGGCAACGTGTGATCCTCAAGAAACTAGCAATCTGATGTGTTACTGGTGGGTCTAGGATTCTCATTTTTGTCTCTGGTGGGATATTGACAGGCCACCTATCATTCTCCTGTAGTAAATTTTTTCTTTGTTTATATGAACCAGGCTAAAATGTTTTCGTGGTTCGGATTCCACAATAAAATTCGGGTCTCCTTTACCATGAAGGATTACCGGTTTAAATTTAGCGGAATGCATTACCACTAGAATTCTCTTTTACTTAAGTGGCCAATCTATTCTTCGTGGTTTTCCTTATTATCATCACCACTTTCATTACATTTTCCTTCGCATCACTCTAGCGGTTCACGGGATCAAAAAAGAACGCAGCAACATTTTGCTCTTCACAGGCAAGATTCTGCTTTTTGCGTTTCTCTCTCCGGTTGATTTTGCTGTCTTAGACAAATAGAATCTCAAAAACCAAATTCGCTCACCTCTGAGACAACAGTTCGTGGAAACGTATCGGCACCCTTTGATGTTCCCGCTGCGCCAGTCGTGTAGGTTAGCAAGGCCGACAGGCGACCTTCCTTTGATGTCTTGTCCAGAATCCATTAGAGAAATCCTGCAGACTCTCGGAAACGTTTCAGCTCGAGAAACGAGGGGTCCCTGTTAGGAATAAATACGATATGGAAGAGCAGGTGACGTGGAAACAAGCCGAAGCATGAGAGGAACTTTCTGTGACAATACCATGACTAAAATTACGTTATACCCCATATAATTACAGATAAACTCTGCTAAAATATAATGACTCATTAAGTGACTTTTTTGCGTATCGTTTAACGCCTCGTCAACGTCGAGGTCTTTAGTGGAGGGAATAAACGGGAAGGAATAAACGGGAAGGAATTCGGTCTGGCCTTCTAAAAGAAGCATCCCGGCATTCAGCTAGAGTGATTTGGAGAAACTATGGAAAACCAAATCTAGATGCCAGGACGGGAATTCGAATCGGCGTCCTCTCGAATGCGAAGCCACAGCGTTACTATTCACCCACAACGCTCGGTCATTAAGTCACATGGTTAGCGGAGACTATTAGTATATTTCACACAATTAAAAACCAATAGTGACACGTATTAGAAATATTTAGGTAATATTGATAAAGTTATTTCTGTTTGCCATACGTTAAACTACCTTTTGACTAATACAACAACAGGTTCGTTATTTATAGCAAACAGTATTATATATATATATATATATATATATATATTATTTGAGCTTAATCTTACGATATCGGTAAAATCCAACACTATTTCAAATGTTGAAATTGAATTAAGATACTGAATTCTGAAGATTGCATTATTATGTATAATCGCTTTTACTGAATATCTATACGAAACTGAAAATATTATTTTTTCAACCTTTTCTTTAAAAAAAAAAAAAAAAAAAAAAAACCTCATCTAAACACGTTTTTTTTTTTAATATCACCACAGTGGTAAAATGTGTGTTTTTTACTGCATTACTGAACCTTGCTACTGTGTATCTAACTTCCATTTGTTTTATTTTTTTTTTTCAAATAAATTATTTGTGGAAGTAGGATCCGAAATTCATTATTCGCGTTTCATTTATTTATTATTATTATTAATTTAATTGGGATGGAGCACACGCTCCGGTGGAAATTCCCTTGGTCATCTAATTACTCCTTTATAGTTTTTATTATCCTACATAGTTGGAGTGTTAATTTCATCCCCCATCTACTTTTGCGATTTAAGGACTTTAATTTTAAATTCCATCAGCATATCACTTGGTAATTTCTTCAAATCCCTAACACCCTTGCCCACAAAAGTAACTTTTCCCACCGACGTGGTGGGTGAGTGGTTAATGCTCTGGCCTCACATTCGGGAGGACGTCGGTTCGAATCTCTGTCCGGGCATCCAGATCTGGGTTTTCCATGATTTCCCCAAATCACTCCAGGTGAATGATGGGATGCTTCCATCAAAAAGGCCGTGGCCGAATTCCTTCCCGTTCCTTGTCCCAGTCCTTTCCCGCCTCTAACGACCTCGACGTCGACGAGGCGTAGAGCCATAGGCAAAACAAATAACTTTTCCCACTCCCTTATGCATTAAATCGAGTGCCACCTTGTGGTCAAGGTTATCTTATCCCTTTCATCCACTATCCATAATTCTTCAACCAATATCACTCCAAGCCCCATCACCAACATATGCCTCGAACATTTCCAGCGCACTCTTAACGCTCTTCCTGTCCTCCAAAGACTCCCAATCCAGTTCCTTTGTCATATCAGACACTGACTGGCTCCTGAGATAATTTCCACAAACAAATCTAGCTTCTCTTCATTGCACGCCCTCCAACTCCTGTATATGATACCCAAAATGCGTGTCCCAAACTACACCACCGTATTCAACCAATAGGCTTACCAAAGTTAGGTAACCCAATTACCTAACTTCTCTGGTACATCCTCTTATCACACTCTCGATTAAACGAAGAATTTTGTAACCTTTTCCTACCATCTGCCCAATGTGCTCTGTGCAGTTGAGTTTATTATCAATTGTTACGCCGAGATATTTACGCCTCAGGCCTTCAAAAATCAATTCTGAACCCATCCTATGATCATAAACAACCTTTATTTTTTTATTTTTTTAATCTGTGCTCCTAATAATATCTATGCATCTCACCCTGCAGCTGTTCATAGTTTTCTTCTGGTTTGATCCTATTATGTACCATCATGTATTTGCAAACTACCTAAATTCTGACCGTTTATCAACGTAATCGTTCATTGGAACAATAAACAGCAACGGTCACAATACACTACCCTGTAGCACTCCAATATTTATTTCCACCTCTTTTCGTAATGTATTTCCTACTTTAATACTTTGCTTTCTGGCTTTTAAGAATTCCTCTACCCAGCAAGTACCTTTTCATCGAATCCGATAGTTTCAAGTGCATTTCAAACTATTTGAGAAAGCTGTCCAAATTACAAGATAACTTTTCGATGATCTGTTGACCTCATGAGCTGGATGTATTTTCAACCACCAAAACAGTAATAGACGTTGAAATCAATATCCACTACCGACGTACATAACTATTCCGCTACTTACTTCGGCAAATAAATGTAGAGTTCTCATTGTTCTACGCTCTTGATTGATTATAAGACATTAACACTTTTGAGGCACAAAACTTTACTAGAAATCAACGTAGTATAACACACTGTTCTACATTATATAAGCCTTTGTCAATAAAATAAGTTTTCATTTTTTCCAATATTGTAGAGAATTCATATACTGCTAAAATTTTGGGACTGAAATGCTATTTTCTGGAATAAAAAATTATTATTAATTTAAATTTGAGTATTGACAAATTTTGCGTTTTTATTGGATATGCGAAAATTTTGTATTGTCCCATTCATCATGTGATTTTCAGTAGTCCTATTACAATGTAAATACTTTTCACCTCTTTTGCTGCACGTTATCCAATAACGCTGTAACTATCGTTTAATAATTCCGGAAGTTGTCAACACAAGCCGCATGGAGGTTGTATATTTTTTTAATAGCTGTAACATAGTGATTTGGCTGAGAAACTCAGCAACAGATGCCATTATAAACGATGACAATGAGAGTAACCAAAAAGCTAAAAATATGTTATAATATTTTTCTGTAATTTTTGTGACTACGAAACTTCAGTTATATATTGAGACACTGTGTCTGCTGCACAAACCAATGAGGTACGAAAGCAAGTGTCCATTTTTATCTTTTTTTTTAACTTGCGAATAAGATAATATACCGGAGTCAAAGTCGCCGGTAATTGCTGCCTTAGAGGTACAAGTACATGTCAAGTGCATTGCAGCTGTAAGGGCCCCCTTAAGAGTGGCTAATTATCCAGTATCTGCTGGCCCTGGAGCTAGAAGCAACTTCTACTCTGTTCTGCTTGTCGTTGTTTCACGATAACGATGCTTTTTTCCACTCATAACCCATGATTTGGATTTTGGGAAGATACAATAAGTTTAATGATTTAATAATATTATTACTTTGACCACACAGTGTAACAAGATAAAGCATTAAAATAATAAATAGTTCGATTTAGAAGGTTCATTAATCTCATTTGTTTCTAGAAATGTATGAAGCCCTTTCCAGTATTTGTATGTAATATCATCACAATTCCAGCATTAAAGTTTTGTCGGTTAGGAGACATTTATTACCATTAAATTTTAATTCTGTTCTTCGAAGACACTATTTAAGTCCCTTTTCAAACCTATTTTGAAACTAAACATAATTTCGTGCTGAAAGCATCAGTAATTTATGTCGCATTCGGGAGGACGCCGGGTCGAATCCCCGTCCGGGAATCCAGATTTGGGTTTTCCATGGTTTCCCAAATCACTCCAGGCAAATGCCGGGATGCTTCCTTCAAAAGGTCATGGCAGAATTCCTTCCCATTCCTTGCCCCCCCCCATTCTCTCCCGTATCTAAAGACCTCGCTGTTGAGAGACGTAAAGCAGTTAAAAAAATAATAATTTATGGGGTTAAAATTCTGGATCCTTAAATTTGCACCCCACCTGTGGGAATAGGGAATAGTATTACCTTTTCAAATGTTTCATATTATTTATACTTATATCAAACTCCAAGCTTCAGTCATCGCAGCAATAAGAAATCATATGCTGGGATTTAAAGAAGTATGCCTATAACTTAGGACGAGATTTTTTGAATTATCTGGAGTACGTATGTAACTATTAAGTAATAAAATAATTTGAAGCATAAAAATCACAAATACTTAAAGATAACCATCATTCACTAATCCAGTTTTATTTGCTGTATTTTTATTTACTTTTGCTCAGAAAATAGTCCTTATTTTGTTTTTCACGTGATGGTGAGGTACCTACGACCAGTTGGACTGTCATTTGAGTAGGATTTTTATTGTGTTTTCTTAGCATTCTGTTTCTAGGTAATGCAGCTCTTCCTCATTCGAGTGTGGAGCTTCTGAACACCTCACCGCTCGAGATATAAATGACAACTAAGGGGCTATACCACCGGCAGCAGAGTGTCTACAGAAGCTTGTTATACAGATGTCACTGGACGACGTGGACTATGTCAATTATTTGTCCTGTATTGTGTTTTAATTCCTTTAATTCTGTCAAAAGTGTTGCGTTGTCATACGACGAATAAAATAATTAATAAATAAACAAATCTAGATTCAAAAATATGATCTGATGAGCTATTATCTCAGGCTGCTAAAGGTACTTTCGTTAGTTGAATGAATGTGGAGGAACAATTTCGTTTTCGGGCTTTACACCTAGCCGAGGTGAGGCTGGAGACAAGGAACCGGAAGGAATTAGACGATGGATTTTTGAAGGAACCATCACGGCATTCGTCTGGAGTGATTCCGGGAAACCATGGAAAATCGAAATCTGGATGCCCGGACGGGGATTTGAAGACGCGTCTAAGCGAATGCGAGAACAGGGCGATACCGATCACACAAAGGGCTCGGTTAGATGGACAAACTCGTCTTTTGAGAAAGTGAAAATAATATCCCACATTGTACATACAGGCTAGATAAGTTCCTAGTCATTCGTGGATGCCTTCCCTTACACTGTTAAGGCGGCCACACACGCTACGGTACACCGGAGAGGTTTACCAGTGCAGGTAGACCGGAGTGTGTGTGCCATAAACCTGGGCAGGTATGCGGACCTGTACAGGTAACCGGAGAAGAATGAAAAATCAATTCTTTCTACCTGCACCAGACTACAGACCTCAGCGTGTGTGGGGATATTTCGGCAGACCTGTACAGGTTTCAGTCTCATTTATAGCTTTGTGGAAGAGAGATCGCGTTGCGTGCAGTGCCGCAATAGTTTTTAATCTTTGTTTAGCTTCAAAGTACAAACATACGCTATGTGAAATTGTAAACTTGATAAATTTATAGAAATATTTATTGAAATTTATAAACAGAACCTTCTACGTGGTGTGTAAGAGCAACAAATGCCATGATCACCTCATGAAAGATGCCACCTATATTGTTGCAATAACTACAAGAATGTGAATCTGATGTTACCAAGCAAACAGAGAGTAAAAAAAAAAAAAAAAAAAAAAAAAAAAAAAAAAAAAAAAAAAAAAAAAATAATCTAGGAAATAACGTTCATAAAGAGATAATAAATTGAAACCTGATTGAAGTCTGGACCGCCGGCAGATGCAATTTATAAGATATAACCTTGAGGCGATGTTATTGTAGAAAACTTAAGGCACTTTTGTGATTTCCCTTATGCAATAAACCTTAAAGCTGCTTCTAGTATTTTGTTTGAAGAAATAGCACTTCTCGCTATGGTATTTTAGGAATGATATTTTTCAATTAATGGAGTAACCTTTGAAAGTAATTTTAGATAAACCTATTCATCCATACGCAAGTAATTACGGTAATATTTAATTTCTATCCTTAATTCGTTCAACAAATTAATATGAACTTATTGTTTTCTTTTTGACAACTTCTTTTTACGCCAGTTTTCACGTATTTTCTTTGCTGTTTGCATTTCAAAGCTATTATAACGATTCCATGGTTATACTGTATACACTGGGCTCCGGTATACCTGTACGGTTTACCGTTACATATAGGAGCTCCGTCGGTGCTCCGGTCTACCTGCACAGGTAAACCACTCCGTTGTAACGTAGCTTGTGTTGCCGCCTTTAGGATAATAAAGAGAAACCCTTTCTTCGGTTTATATAATTATTATTCCTAAAAATCTATATCTACATCTTTGGCTTCGGTCGCACAATGGATTGATTACAAGATGCAGATGCCATTAATTTTTACGGCTCAATAACGCATTCCCCGAAACACACAAATTAGAAAACCCTAGTTTTTCATGTTACTTTTCCGTGCCGTTACTGATATGCAAGATTTATGTGCGCGCCTCGTAACCAGAGGAGCGGAAGTTGATTTGTCCAGCCATCTGTTCCTCAGTCCGACACCCGTCGCACTTTCAGATAGCGCTTCCCACCAATAACGCTGAACCTTTAAAGCGCGTGATTTAGCGTTTCTCACCACACATGTTGCTTGTTTATTTATTGTTACTATTAAGGTTTACATTTGCTCCTGTCAGAGTACACCGATCACATTGTAATCACCTCCAACAGTTCTCTGGATATACATTACATGGCAAAATGCAGTTCTCTGGATATACATTACATGGCAAAAGCAGTTCCATTGAATACGACGGTGTCGTTAGATCACGGAAGTATAATAAGTCATAGAATGGCGTGTGGGTAGTAAAGATAGTGTCTGACTTTAGAGATGATGCGGGTTCGATTCACGGTCCGGTCATTCAGAGTTTGGTTTCTCATGGTTTTTCGAAAACATCCCCCTCAAATGACCGAGTATTCTTCAATTAAAGCGATGGCCGATATTCTTCCTGTTCTATCTCGACTGTAATAACTGCGAGCCATGAATTCCTCCAAAAATATAAGATTTTTTGCTGCTTCAACAATACAATGATTATGTAGTTTTACCAATTTAGTGCCTTATTGTTAATATAGTACTTTTAATTTGGTACATATGTCTCTTTTTCGTTTTTGGCATCACAGAAAATCAATAAAATGAATTTTTGCAGCAGTACGGTTAGATCGTAAATGACACTGTAACAGTTAATTGCTTAGCGTGAGATTCTATATTCAATTATTGCTGTTTGCTGTATGTTATAAACAGAAAATATGTATTAGTTATCGTACTTTGAACGGAAAAACGTATTTTCAGTGATACAGAATCCATGACATGTTGATAGTGAGTGAGAACCATGTAAAGTGCTGAGGAATCTATTGGAATGTCCTTGGCAGTCAACAGTGACAACCAGATGTCGAAAAGAAACAAATGCTGTGAACCGGATAATGAATTCGTTTTTCTCATATTACCATGGTCGAAAAACATGCAGTTCGAAAGAAAACATAGTCCAGTGAGTGAGCGGTAACTCTCGAACCTGACGTACTGGGTTCAAACCCCCGTTCAGCCATCTTAATTTTGGCTATCAATGGCTTCCCGTAATCATTTCAGGTTCCTTCAAAAGACCATGACCGAATACCTTCCCGTTCCTTGTTCATAATCCTCTCCGTCCTCTAATTATCTCGACGTCGAAAAAACGTAAAGCTCTAAAAATTAAAAACAAAAATAATCATCAACATTCCACCATGTACTGATGATGTTCATTATCAATATCTGCAAAAGTAATATTGAAAACATGAAAGCTTAACTGTTTCATAGAAAAAAGTAAAAATAACGATCTTGTATTAATTATATCAGATGGCCCACCAGTGTGGCTGCATGCATTACGACGGTACCAGGTTCGACTCCTGGTCCCATGTACCAGCCTTCCTGATTGTGGGTTTTAGGCAGTTTAACGCAATAATGTAGGCAACTGCTGTGACGTCTCGAAATTCCTCCTTGTAAACTACACCCTTCAGAAATAAAACTACACCTGTTATAGAGAACATATGTCACCCGTTCGCCCTCAAGCAGACGTGGAGTCTATGCTTCACATCAGTGCTCCTGATTCCAAGAAATAGCTGGTAAATACCTACCTCTGTTGTTAAGTCACCACCAAACTTGATTGGGGGCGAACAGCGTACCGGGTTTGAGACCTGTTCCCGCACACCGACCGTTTTGATGGCAGCTTTTGCGGTCCCCAATTACCGCCTCATAAACTACACATTTCACAATCAAAAACAAACTTATTATACCGAATAACGTTTCGCAGACAGGCGGCATCACACATATTCCTGTGATAGGTTAAATCCTCCGAGTCTCACAAACACGGGAAGGGCACATGTCCTCCCGCACTGGATGTCTGTGATCAGGTGTCTCGTGGTCCACTGGGAAAATACATGTCCAGGAACACACAAATGGGTAAAACACTTGTCTTATAGATTTCTCTTTTATTAATATAGTAGCAATGACATTGTCGATGATATCCGGCTTGAAACATTACCAATTCCTTCAGCGTGCTTTGATTTCACCATACAAGACAGGAGTGGGTGTGACTAGTGTTGCCAATTCCAGGTTGTTAAAAATCTGGACGGAAAGTAAATAAAATCGGGATTCGGGGCTACAATTCGGGACAACCCTCCAAAAATAGGTTTTTATCTAATTCACGTTATTTTTATAATTTATAGAGGACAGGTGTAATTTCAACAGGTATCTGTTTATCATATTATATGAGCTTATGATTCTTATTACTAAACATTATATTAATACTCAGACCTGTTGACTACTACCAGTATCAAAATATTATGGCAATAATGTATTTTCAAGTTGAATTTTTAGTATTTATTTATTCTGTTAATAAGTATACAGTATTTATTTTTATTAACTAAATTTGTATCTCTGCTTTGACATGCTGGAGTGATTATTCGAGCTCTTAAACCAAATTATATTATCCTGGAAAAAATTTCAGTTGTAGCGTTTGAAACCGGTATTGATTCCGTGAAAGTAAATATTTACATTCATGCGTCTCATAAAAGTGTTTTAAAGCATGAGCTTGTTTGGCATAGTTTGAGAAATGACTAGGCAGTTTCAGAGTGAAATTCTCCATTCAAATTTACTCATATCCTGAGCGTATTTTACACTGTTATGCAAAATGGGTGCAGTACATCCCACAGATGTCATTTGATCATTATCATATTACAGTAAGTTGAAAAACTGAATGGGGCACCTATAGTTCACATCTCCGTTGTCTGCGTAGTAACTAGTAAGATGTTTACTATGAATAGTGGGCCCCTTCAATCGTGTCACTATAGGCAGAGCTTCATTCGCGTCTTCATCAAACTCAAGTATTTGAATTTGCAATTGGCCTGTAAAATCTTACAATCAGCAGAAAATTTTTTGTTCTACCGTGATTGAAGGTGTCTGTAGCAATGTAAAATACATTATTTTGAAGAGCTTCGATCGCTTCTTTGGTAGATGCCGAACCTAAACTATTATGTGCGATCCCACTGGCCTTTGTTCTTCCAAACAGGGCCGCATTTAAGGTCTGTGCGACACGCGATTTCATTCTTTTGCGACAAGTGATTGGTTTTCATCACTTAGCTAAAAAATTGGGACATTTGGCGTCGCGATCGTGGGTAAATCGGGACGCATCCCTAAACCCCCGAAAATCGGGACGTCCCGCGCAGCTCGGGACACCTGGCAAAGCTAGGTGTGACTGATACAGGTTCCAACCCCAAAAAAGCAGGCATGTAAAAGTACTATCTTCGGTTTCCATTTCTCATTTAAATGAAGGTTCGAGTGGTTCTTTGACGCATCAAAAATACAAGTTCAACAATATGTAAAACGTAACAAACATCAAGAGCCCCTAACAGTCATAGACATCAGCATTCGCTGCCTTCTCTTATCACATTGGTTTTTTATGGTTAACAACAACAGTAGAACGACAACCTTCAATTAAAAGAGAAAACAAGTCCCAGCCTCTCCCAACAAGTTTATGACTTCCTATCGTAGCCTGTACTATACAGTTCGATGCCATCTTTATCATACGTTACAATTACAAAAAAGTTTGCACAGTATTATTTTAAAAATGCATTTTTGTCTGTACAGCGTTATTATTATCAAAATTACGTGACTTTCATGTTGATTCATTTAAGATAGCACCGTCATATGTAACCGAGGACACAACGCTTTCTGTTCTGGCCTCGCATTCCGGAGGACGGCGGTTCGAATCCCCGTCCGGGCATCCAGATTTGGGTTTTCCATGGTTTCCCCAAATCACTCCAGGTGAATGCCGGGATGCTTCCTTCAAAAGGCCATGGCCGAATTCCTTCCCATTCCTTGCCCCCATCCTTTCCCGTCTCTAAAGACCACGTTGTTAAAAAGGGACGTTAAACTGTTACCAAAAAAAAAAAAAAAAACAACGGTTTCTGACAACCCCTATGTAATGTAATCTTTCACAATACGCAAAACTTTGATGCTAGCCATTTATGAGGAAATAAAAGTATTCAGTGGAAAGAAGGTATTCTAGGGTATCACGAGAAAGGCCAGGTCTGTAGAGATTAATGGTAAGCTGACCCAGACCTCCGTCTTACGCCTGCGAAGCGTTTCCGCTTCCTGTCGAGCTATCTTCATCTCAGCAATAATTCTCTACTCTCAGGTAGAGATAACCTGCACTACGACAAGCTGCATAAGATTCTGGCCTTTCCTTGATTCACTTTCTCATTCGTCTTTGGAGCACAGGTTAAGCTGCAAAGATACCATTAGGGAGACATGAATTAAAAGGAATATCCACTTTAAAATTGCATAAAAGAGGCAAACCAGACCAATAATAATTCAGAGTTCATGTGTGCACCTGTAAAACAGCAAATATAAAGGAAAGAACTTTTTTCCCATACGATAACCACTTCACGTTCTAACAAATACCTGAATAAATGTTTGAGGTAATGTTTACCTGATCAATATATGTTACCAAATCTCAGTAAATATATAAAAAAGATAATATTTTCCAACTTTATACTATGCAATGAAGGAATTTACTGTAAAGAACTCATGTTTCGTAAATGAAATACTGTTTGAAATAAATTTAATTAAAATTTTCCAAGGTTTCACCGATATTCTGCAACTAATATATTATTCCATAACACAGTTTCCGTCCATTTAGTGGGAAAACCATGCAGTCAAACACTAATGTATAATTTAGTTAGTTCATACTCAATCATCAAAATTTTGTTCAGGTTTTTTGTTATTATCGTTTCTTTCTACCTACAGTACGTATTTTTTTTTAAAAAAAGGTAGTAGTTTTTAGTCGAAGCAAAGCGAGTGTTACTATTTGTATATAATTCTTGCAAGTTTTTGAAAGTATTTTTCAAATTATTATGAATGTGAAAAGTGTATTTTTTATCAGTAAAAAGAAGAACCTCAAGAATTGTCCTAGATCGTTGTAAAAAGCTAATTAAACTCTCACCACCCTTGATTACAGAAAAACTCCTAAAAAACATTTTCTCTTTAGTGCGGAGAAAATCTTTTACGTAATATGATATCAGAATGTATGCAGACTGAAATTACTGGTTGTGCAACAGTAAGAATGAAATTATGGATAAAACTAGTGGGAACACAAATATTCCACATTTTTCTAAATCTTGTACTATTCTCATGGTGTTATACTCAGGGAGTTATCAAGCCGCAGAACCTGTAAATGTGTGAATCACTAAACGATTTATTTCACTCGCAACAACAGCACAAAAACCGTAGATCATTGAAATTTGTCCCTATCTAATACATCTTTCTAAACAGCAAAGTAATTAGGCACCTTCTTGATGTGGCACATGGTATCTTATATGATGAATCTGCGCTGGTATAATCTGTGTCAAATGTCTCTTTATTTAGATGGTCAGACCACAGACATGGATGCACCTAAGTATCTGATTCTTCTTTTATCTAGAAATAAAGCGTCTGTCCTGTATATTCCTGTCTTGTATTAAACAGCAAGAACTCAGTCATAAACCGAAGGCGGATAATTTATTATTACATTACGACTGTGAGACAATGTGTACACTATCAACAACATATTCAGGTCTTTCCCCCTGGAGCAGTGTTCTATCTATTTCTAATAGGTATATTATTTGGTATGAAGTATTTGAAAAACTTATAAATAGAAGTACGAAAAATGAAGAGTATTGATCAATTTCTTAAATATGCAACGAAACACTGGAAATAAAAACCATACTAAAAAGTTTTGCTTGATAAATGGATATTAAAACGAAATTTCCACAAGAGTTACCTTCATGAGTCGAAAAAATTTTGTGATTAGAGTACTACGGTAACTACTATGCCTCTGAGGAGTCGCAAGTATGCGCGATCATAGATAAAACCTAATTTATCTTATATTCGGAGCCACGTGGTTGTGTTTACAGAGCTAACGAAATACTATAACGGTCACAACGTCTAATACTTTTCCGTGGCTCCTGAATCGTTTTTAGGACATCGCAATTTGGGATTCGTCAAAACCTGGTGGACACAGATTCATTGTCAATCCTTTCCGATATGTATAAATTCAGTACGTTCATGGCTTTATTGATATTAATATCGGCAAGTTGAGAAGCCAGTTGAATTTTGAAAATCAACAGGTTTGCCACTGAAAAGGTCACAGTCAGCTCCATAAGCTCAACATGATAAATGAGATAGTGTTCCCTATATTCGTGGTTTGTATTATCTGCTGTACTCGTTTGGGTTTGGAACCGAATACTGACTCAGGAAATAATTATGCGTGCATTACTCTATTGTAGCGAAAGCACGTTTTCACTCGAGGGAAAAATCCTATCATTGTATGAGTCGCCACACAACTCGAGGTCTAGAGCTACAGAGTAGAACGTACCGTTATTACACTTAGGCCCTCCTCACACCGCGCAATTCTGAAGCGACGCGACTGTTACTTGAGTATTGTCAGTTTGAGTTGCCTGCGGGTATGATACCCACAGACCACCTTGTATCACACTCTGAGGAAGTGGCTTAGAACTAGAGTCCGACCGAAGATTCGGCTTCGGCTTCGACCTCCTTCGGCCACACATTCGGCTTCGGCCAAATTCAGCCGAATGTTTGGCCGAAGCAAAAGTTTTACTTCCAGCCGCCGAAACTGAACCAATTTGTACGAATACTGTCAAAGTAGCGCACCAACAGACGATAGCAAACATAAAGAACCATTTGGAAAACATCACAAAAATCAGTGGAATGTCTCTTGTGAAGCTCAAGTTAAATAACAAAGCTTGATTAAGATTATTTTTTTTAAATCAGAGATCTTGTATGCACCCCAAGATTTTAAAAAGGAAGTTTAACAGTCTATTTTACGCGATATCGTAGATGGCTCGATAATCATCCGATTTCTTTGCGGATTAATGTACAGGGCGTTCGCCGGGAAACGCAACCCACTGTTAGCGCTACAAGGAAGAAACTGCTCCCGGCGAGCGAGCGGTCAGTTTCCGGCATTGTTCGACCGTCGGCCGCGGACTATTTCATAATAATTACGCTTCATAAACTTCATAAACTAGTGTGCTAAGCATTTAAATGTGACGTAATTCATTAGCTTACCTTATAAAAGATGCTGGAAGTGTTGACCCTCTTGTGTAATGCACATTTCACATCTTCTGAACATATTTCGAGACACACGCTGCCCTAACTGACTTAATGATTTTTTGGGCGACTGTTCTAGTCGAAAAGCGATATCGTCAATTTTCTCCTCTTTGAGAATACGGTTGACCGACAGTCTCTTTTTGTTAAAAAATGAACCCGTTTCTCTTACTTTTTTAACCAGACGCAGAATTGTTGATTTAGCTGGCAGTAAAGCGCCAGGAAATTCGCGACGAAATTTACTGCGACACTTTTTAAACGACTTCTTCTTCACATATGTATCGTAGAGAAATATTCTTTGTTGCAAACTGTAACGTACCATAATTTTACTCAAACTCAAACACGGTACAGATTATGAAGCCCCAATCCAGCCAAACCGCAAAGAAACGTTTATTCACAGCACTGATTAATAAGAGACTGAAGTCACAAACTCTACAATGCAAAGAAACCGTTCTTAACAATGTAAGGGTCACTGCACTGCACTGTTGGGGCAGCGGAGGTGTTAAACAGTGCGGTGATTCACGGTGCCGTGTGGCGGAAACTGCTGGCTATACTGACCGAGCAAGTTGCCGACGGCAACAGACTGGGAGGGTAGCGTTTTCCGGCGAACGCCCTGTATTACGTATGGACCTGGTCATCGTAAACATGTTTCCGTACAACCTCGTTGAAGGAGAATCACTTCCCAGACTTAATTTTACTGATCCTCAAACTCGACCCAAGTACAGACAAAAGCGAGAGAAATATTTTAGAAAGTCTTTAATGCCAGCTACGTACGAAAAAGTAAACAGTAAAGCTGCATTGCTTTTAGAAAAAGGCTGAATGGATCAGTTTTACAACGAACATATGAAGTGATCAAGCAAACTTGTTTCTGAGTGTCACGGCACATGGCATTTCCAAAGGTTCCAAAAGAAAAAAACTTAAACTGACTTTTAGTGTTTTGGAAGATGATCATACAGGGCAATATATTTCACAAGAAGTCACTGAAACTGTTACCAAATACAATACAAGGGAAAATATCCATAGGGGTATACGTAATAATGCTACAAATATGAATACAACCATGCGCTGTGGAAACTTCGTTTCTATTGGTTGTGTTGCTCACATTCTACAGGCTACAACTCATGATTCACGATGTAATTTTTAAAAGATATTGAAGTAATTGCATTAGTGAAAAAGTGTTGTAAAACGTAAGAAGAGTGAATAAGCCACTCGGTATCTTCATTAGTAGAACACAAAAATGCAGTAAATCTGTATATGTTAGAACGTGGTGGAATAGAAATTCCAATTGCAGAAGAATGGATACAAATGAACAATTTTATAACTGTTCTGAAGTGTATTTATCAAGCAACAACTTATATTTCTAGCGATTAATTACCAGTATCTTTAATTATATCATTGATTCACATCTTAAGCTCAAAACTTGCTCAGAAGGATGAAGGCTGATCATATAATACTGCTCAAAAGCCGCTTGTGTGGGTCTGTTAACAGAAGATCTGCCTTCGCAAGAAAAACCTTACGGTTCCTGATTGCCGCTCTAATCGATCCATGGTTTAAAATTAAGTATTTGACTAGCGACAAAATTGTAAACACGAAGACTGAAATTTTGGCATTTCTACGTCAAAACTGTGCACTCACAATAACAAACAAGACCGGTCGTTTCAAGCGATTAAATCTTATTTTATTATTGTCGATGTTCTTTTTGTTTTGGTTATATTTATTACATTTTTAATTGATCTGTATACGTGAAACTACTTTAAAAATATTGGTATTGATTCGGTTTTAACTAAAAATTCAACATGTGCTACTAATTTAGACAGCAGAATATCGTATTTTAAAAGCTAGAATAATTTATGTTAGGTAAGAAGATTGAAACTTGTTTTTATTGCTGTTAAAAAACGATGGTATTACTATACTTAACATGTATTTGATTTACCAAAGCAAAAACTCCAAAAACTAATTATCAATTTAATCCACGAGACAAATTATTCTGATTTAATTCGGGCTGTTACTGTTAAGTTTTATAGTTTCTTTTTATTATTCCTAAATAAAAATAAATGCATTTATTTTTACTAAATTGCATAGCTCAGAACCTGGTTTTGTACTATTTTACTGTTTTATACCAACCTTCGGGTTGTGGACTAAGTTAAGTTATATTATTCTAATAAATAAATATTAAAAACTTTGTTTATAATTATTGTAAAGGTGCAATTCATACAAAAATATCACATATAAAACAAAATAATAGTTCAGTTTTTGCATGTCAAATATACTTCATGTTAGTATTCTAAGATATATAATTATTTTTGAACCTTCGGCCGAAGGTTATCCTAAGAGCCGAACATTCGGTCGGACACTACTCAGAACCTACCGATTTTGGGTATGTCCTAACGAAATATGGAAATGTAACAATTTTTCCTTGGTTTATGAAAATACATGAAAATTTTACGAAATTTTATACCGATTTTACATTTTCAAGATGAAAGAATTTTCTTTTATGTTTTACGGTGAATTCCTCTATCGATTATATGATAAGTAGTTATCTATTGTAGAATATTCCAGATATATTTTGTGGAATATCCTTGTGCCCAGCATTTTCCACTTTTTTAGGGGATTCGTAAGCTAATTCGTTTATCTATACAGAGGATATTATTTGTTCATTAGTTTTCATCAATTAGATAAGAAACTGTCTGGCAGTTACTAGGTCAAAATGTCGTCAACGCGTACATTTTTTTTTTTTTAATCTTAAATTTTATAGAAAAGAATGGGAAGGAGTATTTTCAGGTTGGCTCCAGAAAAAGTATTCAATTATGCCTATAATTAGAGTTGTATTAAGAATATAAATATTACATCAGGGAAAGGCGGCGTCAACTAACGCAGTTCTTGACATGCACATTCTGTATCATTAAAGATTATAAAATCACAAAGTTATCGTCATTTACTGTGACAAAAACTCAAAAACGTGATATACAAATTAAACACGATGAAAATATTTCATTATTTTTTACTAAGTACCAGTACTTACAGTTATATTATTTTGTATTGCACCACTACCATAGTATATATACGTCATTTTAATTCTTTTATAATTTCCATATGAATTAAGATTAGCCTCGTTTGTTGGGAAACATAATCTACCATTTAGCATTATGGAGCACCTACCGAAACTCATACAGTCAGTTTGTCCCGATTCAAAAATTGCAGAAGAATAAAATGTTCCACGACAAAATCTCCTGTCATAATTTATGAGATTATAGACGAAGAAATTTTTGACAATTTTTGTGAAGATCTGCGGCAAACTAAGGTTTCGTTTATTTTTGACGATTCCAGTGATTTTAGAACAACTAAACACTGTAGTAGTGAGATATGTGAAAAAGCATGGCATCTAAGATTATGTTTTAGCTCTTTTTCCATCAGAAGCTGCTAATGCAGCATCGTTATTTGAACACATTATAAACTTTTGTTTTAGAAGCAATGATGTTCCATATGAAAATAATCTAATGGATTTCGCATCTTATGGGGCAAATATAATGATGGTGTGTAATAATTCTGTTGTTGCTGCAAAATGAAATTCCCAACATTTTTATACTTCAGTTCACATGCCATTCGTTTCATGTTTGTGTGTAATATTCTTGCGTCAACCTTGTTGTCTGGGTTGTATATTAGTGGTCAGCTCAACCACTGCACTGAGGATATTGTGAAGCCACGCAGTCTCTTCAGTCTGCCTCTAGCCGTGATGAACGTCGTTCTAGTAAACATCCCTGCTGTAGCTTCATTATGTCAAGTGATGATGTAACTGTCGCCTATTCGTAATGCAACTATTATAGAAAAAGAAAAATCCGAAGAATGTGTTGGCATTCTTAAATCATATGTACAAGAGAAAAAGAAGGGGAAAACGCATGTAGAGTAGGTAAATAAACAAATTTATGAAAAGATATCAATAACTTTTGAAATTTTGAAATTAATTCTAAAGGAATAATGTAAAATAAATAAACGTGCAAGGTTTTTAAGTTGGTGTTAATTAATTAAATTAGTCTTTTTGACGTTACACTACACATGCCCAACAAGAGTCGATATTTACTGCGGAAGAAAGCATTCTCTCACAATACATAATTGTAACTTCCTGAATTTCTTGATCAAATGACAGGTTGCTCTAGTGCAAATGATGAATCAAAAAATAAATTTTACTTCTTTATTAAACTCTTAGTTCACATATACATCTGACTAATTACTGCAAAAATGATTGCTGTTGATCTTTAACTATATTAACAAACTATACGTTTGCTCCACACTATAGACTGAAAAGTTTTATGCTCTCCTCGACAGTGAGAACAAGTAACAATCTAGCATTGTCAAAATCTTACAGAACATTCCATCAATGTCAAATATTAATCAAATCCCGTTTGAAATAGTTTTAAATGGTAACTAATATTTATTGGGTCTAATTACACGTACTCTTTTCTCAACTTCCCCCAGAAACTTAACGCTTGTTCATCCGCCAAGTTTCGCAAGAGGCGCGACTGGCGGCCGACTTCCTTGCAGGTCGCATGATACTGGTAGGATACCCGTACTATACGCGTCTCTTGGAAGTCCCGCCGTTTGTGCCCTGCTGGATACTCTCAAGATATTCGAATACCCGTCGCGTCGCCTCGGAATTGCGCGTTGTGAAGAGGGTCTTAGACATATAAGCGAAGTAGCAATTGAAAACTGTGTGCATGGTGTTGCTGAACAGCTCCACTGACCTCAGAACATTTCTTACACTATCCAGAAGAAAAGGTCATGCTACTAAACTAGAAAGGGAAAGAAATACATCGTCCGATAGGTAATGAATTAACAGAACAGATGAAGGCCTTAAAACATAATGGTTTCTTGGTTAATGGAGATATGCTTCGTGGACAAGAAATAAAATGAAGAATTGCATTTTCTACAGAAACTGTTAACCGGAAAAAGGAAACTGTGTGTCATTCCGTGTAATGGTTAAGGAAATTTGAGTTAAAGTGTGGTGCTGTAAGATGCAAAGACTTGGACTCTGTGAAAAGAAGATTAAAATTTTTTGAAATTTGGTTTTGGCGAAGAATAAAGAAGATCAGTTTAGTGGATAAAGTGACGAACGAGTAAGTTCTAATGACAGTTGGTGAGAGCTTAAAAATTTTGAGTGCCATTAGAAACTGAACAAAAATAAGTTGTGTCATTTGATAATACATCACTGTTGTGGTTTTTTTGGATGGCTATTTAAATGGTAATAAAATGTGAGGATGTTAAAGATCGCAGATGGTGAATGATATTACTTGCATCGAGAGAGGGTGGAAGGTAGAGAGGAACAAGGAAGGTTAAGAGAAGATATGACAATATAACAACCTTCCTTAGGGGGCAGTACGGTTAATTTCTCATACATAACACAAACGATTACATTGTGCAGAAATCACTAATACAACAATAGTTGCGATCACTTTCAAACTGGGAAATGACATCAGAAACAACCGTAAGTTCCGCATCCCCAGAAGGCAGATACAGATATTTATTCACGGAGTTCGAATTTACAATTTATAATAAAATAATTCTGACTATATTAATCTGGAACGCAAACCAGCCAACATGAGATTGCTCCATTTCAGTCTATCATTAGATAAATAATTTGTGTGAAATTCCAATCACTTGCAAAACTTATAAGTTAAATATTCTTCTCAAATATTTACAATCTCATTGTTGTGACAATGTCACACATTTCAAGTGATTCTCGATTAAATACCTAAGGATTCAGTCAGAGCTACACGTACAGTTTTTACCGTAACGTCAAAATTAATATATAGTTGCACTGTTCTGGTAGTCGCTTTCTAGCAGAACGAGGAATGGGGGATAAGGAATGTAGCAACTGGAAGCTTAAATAAAATAAAAAAAAGATAAACATACATATTGAAAGGAAATATCTAGAGTTAAAATAGGAAAACAGGTACAGTGTACTTTATTTGAGTAGAAGAGCTACTGTTAGATCGGAAGGGCACATATGGTAACAAAAAAGTATCTTTCTCCAGCTGTGTGGACTAAAATTTTGAAAGGAGGTGTTATTTGGCGGAGTTCACGGTATACGGTCATTTTTGCCCTTAATTCCAGTTACGGAGCCCCTGAAAGCACTCATATAACGAACACCTGCACTCCTTACCTGCGAAATCTAAACTACCGTATCTGTAGCTCAGACACTTATGTTTTAGTTAATAATCGCACTTAAAACACAATTTACTGAAGTGTGCAATAAAAATATTACTCATGAACGATAGATAGCTTTAGTGTCATAAAATTCTTATCGCATCTCACACACGTATCTGGAACATAATTTCAAAGATTTAAGTACTTCTTTCATCGGATTACTATGGGCTTTAAATGATGGTTAGCTTGCGGATGTAATTAATACGGAACACATTATCTACTGAGATTTATTATAATGTGCATCACATAACACTAATTGTTATTATTGAGAGCTATAGCCCCTACTAATCTCACATGAGATAAAGTATTAACTTGATATTTACTGCACGTCAAACAATTATCTAATCATCAAGAACAACAAAATGTAGATTATATCTGTGCGCAAAATCCTAATGGGTCGTTTGTTAAGTGTATAGCATAGACTCGAGTTTCTGTTTACAGGATATTTTGCAGACAATGAAGTTTAAACTTTACGGCTTGGAAATGTTGGCGTGTAAGCCAAAACCACACAATAACCCTAAGAATTGTATTTTGTCCATTGCAATTTAGCAAAGCTGCAGATTCAGATACAAAAAAATTGCATAGTTTAAATGCACTTGGATTTACTTTCTTGTTTCACAATAGGCTCTGAAATAATAATTTATTTTCAATTAATATTTTAACAAACAACAGAAAGTGAATGAAAAGAACACTACATGTAAGAAAATCATGAGTTTTGATTTATCGATACACACACTTAAAGAGATATAAAAGTTTCTTCATTGAAGAAATATCGGGCATGTGATAGACGAGGATGCTAAACACATGTGAGACTGCATTCGCTTGGCACCGAAATCAATGCCTGACAGGTTTTCAGGCTAGGAAGCAGACTATCCAAAACTGCGCTACGTTGCCGCTAGCGCTGCTCATGCTGTCGCTCAGTACCAATCAGATTTTTAATACGTACATTAGGCCGCAATGCACTCAACATAAAATTAATAGAATAATATTAATAAATAACAAAGTAACATCAAAATAACCGTATTCAAGGAATAATAAATAAAATAACACCAACATACCAGGCAGGTTTCAAACTCAAACGAAGCTGTTGTGAACAAGGATTATATTCAGGCTGGATTTCATTAGAAGTTGAAGACACCAGTAGCTTTTGTCGATCTAACAGCGACATAGGATACGGTTTTGCTGGATGGACTACTACTTAAATTTAATCGCATTCTGGAGGACGCCGGTTAGAAACCCCTTCCGGGTAAACAGATTTGGGTTTTCCATGGATTCCCCAAATCACTCCGGGTGAATGCCGGGATGTTTCCCGTAGCCAAATTCCTTCCCGTTCCCTGTTCCATCTCGTCTCTAATGACCTCGACGTCGACGAGGTGTAAAGCCATTAGTATACAAAAAATATTATACTTGAAAAGCATGTACCCTCCAGGAAACCAACGTCACTTCTGAAGAACGTGCTGACAAACGGATATTTCAAGGTCACCATTGGGCAAATGACAAGTAAGTTATTTACAGTAAAAAACTTCAAGGGTCAGTACTAGCTTCATTGCTCTTCAACTTGTACACTAGTGACATGCCTGAAACAGTAGGCAATACATTCTGCTACCCTGACTACTTAGCAATCGCTGTCCAAACTGCCACACTAGAGGAAGGTGAAAGCATTCTCTCAAATGATTTAGAAATCTTGAATGTGTACTATATGAAGTGGAGATTTTATCCAAACCCGATGAAGATATAAGTATTCACATTTGAGCAATAGAATAGCACATCAAAATAGCAGAAAGTTTACTTCTGTCACCAAAGCGTAACACATAATTTCTACCCTAAATATCTTGACATCACCTTAGACCATTCCTTAACGTTCAAAAAAACAGCTGGAAAACACAAATCAGAAACTTAAAACGTGGAACAACTTATTATTGTAACTATACATTAACTGTGGAAGTAATTCAATCCACCGATGTCTACCACGTCTTACCACATTGCATTCTTTATAATTCTGTTGAGCCGTTCAACTACTAATACTTTCAGATAAGTATATGTTGAGTAGTGATTAATACCAGAGCTAGACATTAGTTTCTTAAATTTTAAATCGTAAAACTCATTTCCGTTGTCAGTCTGTAAATTTTTAGGATCACTATAACCACTTAGTATTCTCTTCATAGCGTTGGCGACTACACTTGCTGTCTTGTTCTTGACAGGTGGAGCCCACGAAAACTTTGAATAAGTATCGATCACCATCAGTATATACTTGTAGCCACTGTTTTTACGAAAATATGGGATCATTTCTACAATATCAGCTTGCCACAGATCGTCAAGTCTTTCGATGATTACACGCCGTCTAGTGAAATTCCTTCTTGCAGGTCTATGGAGCTCTACTACAACTTGATCCATGTTACTATATGATGTCTCTCTCATGAAGTTCTTTAATCACTGATAAAATTTTATTGGTGTGTTCCGTATGTCCTGCCGATGTAAGTTACTTTAGTCGTTCAACGAGTTTGTTGGGGTCGTCCCGATACATATATTCCTTCATTGGGAGAAGGCCAGAACTATACTGACTGACAAGTTTTGAGGTTATTTTTTATACTTGTTATTGTTTGCAAGGTTCCGAACTATACGGGATGGATTAAATTTTACTCAGTGGGCACTTGTGTTGTTTAATATTTCCAAACAACTTTTCTAGTCCTTGTTGGTATATTTTAAGTTTTTTTTAAAAAAAAACAACAGTTCCATTAACCCTTGTGTTTTCACATATTCAGTGTGAACTATTACAATAACATCTTCTCCAATAGATATGGGTGAATTTCCAATCAATAGAGAATCATTCTTCTTTTCAACTCCATACACTGAATCATAATCTCGTTGACTTCGCTTTAGAGAACTCATAAACTCTTTGATCGAGTCAGAAGACTGTTGCTTCTGCTGCTGCTGAAGTGGCTGAGGTACGAAAACTTTTTCCATAGTATTCGTCACAGGTCTTAACGAATCAACGGAATTTTTTTCAGAATCGATCTGACTAGTCTTCAGTTCGAATAACTTGCGTCGAATAGCATTCCTAGCTTTTATGATACCTCGTTTAGTTGTTGTTGTATCCATGTTTATACACCAAATGAAGCTGTGAGAGACTGTATTATTTTATATCTCAAAGTCAATCGTGTTGTAAATGTTTCGTATGGCTTATAAGCGGAGAAAAAACTAAGTTTATCTCCTCGATTCACATGGAGTAAACCTGCTTGATAGTTAATGTTTACCCAAATCAGTCATACGAAAACCCTATTCAGTTTGATTACTGAGAGGTTCATACCATCTACAGGGATTTCACAATAATTTCGGCCCGTATCTAGTACATATGCTTTCTCTTGAAACGGGTACGTTGCTACTCTATTCTCAACCACAGTCATTTCCATCGATTTTAAAACCATTAGACCATGATTAATAGCTTTGTTAGAATTTCGTTTTGTTACCACATCGTCATCATCGATGGGGTCAGCTAATATTCGACCCTGACGATTCAAACTTCCTTGTTTTGTAAGAAGTATGTGTTGAGGTGGGTGCACCAACACTCTCTTGATCTGTATCGATGATTTTCTGCCAATCTTGTCCATGGTTGTAATGATGATAGCATCTAGGGTCCTTGACTATTTATTTTAAAATGAATCAAACCCGTTGAGGTACCGTCGTTGATACATGTCACAGTCTTTTGCAATAACCACAAATCAATGTTTACTTACATTCCAGCAGTATCCACATAAGTCTTTAAACTTGTTGAACGACATATCTGTATTAACGTAGTCATAGAAATGTGTTTGAGGTTCATATCAAGGGTACAATCAAATTGGCGTTGTCTCTAACCAACTGTTTCGGTATCCGACTGTATGTCTGACACAGGTAGAAGGAATCAGCAAACCGATGTCTCCCCATACAAAAGTAGTCTCGTATGCATAAATGGGCTGGTGTTGATAATATTACTACAGATTTCTTAAAGATAGTAGGATGGGACATTGTACCTTAACTTAAAACATTACTTAAATTGAGTCTGGATACTTGTCGTTTGCCAGGGAAAAGTGTGATAGTTACCGGTCCATAAAGGAGGGGTGACAAACAGGGTTCAAAACTATAGACCAATCAGTTTGACATCAGTGGTAGGTAAATTAATGGATAGATTAAAATGCAACCATATTAGAGGTGTCTGTGAGGAAAGTAAATAGTTTTCAAATCGGCAACATGGCTTTAGACAAAGATATTCGTGTGAATCTGAGTTAGTAGGATAAATGCAAGATATTTCTGATAAAATGGACAGGGGAGGTCAAGTTGATACTCGTAGTTTGGCACTAGATCTTTCAAAGGCCTTTGACAGAGTGAATCATAAAACGGTGATAAATAAGGTAAAAACTATTGGAGATGATAAAAAGGTGATTTTCTGGGTGGAAGAATTCCTAAAAGGTAGAAAGCAAAAAGTTAGAGTAGGAAATGCAATATCAAAAGAAGTAGAAGTGAACATGGGAGTTCCACAAGGCAGTGTATTGGGAACATTGTTATTCGTTATTCTAATGAATGATTGTGTTAATGATTTACTGTCAGAAGTTAGATTGCTTGCAGATGACATAATGTTACATAAAAGGATCAAAACAATAGAAGACTGTAAAAAGCTGCAGGGTGATCTAGATAGGATAACTAGCTGGGTGAGTCAACATGGGAAGAAGATAAATGCAAAGAAGAGTCAGCTTATTATGTACACAGATAAAAAGTTATGGGTTGATTACGATTATAAAGTGGGAAAGGAACTACTTATTGAAGACTTGAAATGTAAATACCTTGGCATTACATTTGATAGCAAACTTAACTGGGCAGGACACTTTGGAAAGGTGGTAGGTATAGGGTTCAAAATCCTTCACCTGTTGGAAAGAGTGATGAGGGAATTGGGATACAAAACTTTGGTAAGACCACTGCTGGAATATGGTGGTGTAGCTTGGGATCCACATTTAGGGTAACAAATACAGGAGTTGGAGGAGGTGCAGAGGATGGCTGCCAGGTTTGTCTTTGGAAATTACCGCAGAACACAATCGGTAATTAATATGATAAAGGAGCTGGATTGGGATTCATTGGAGGATAGAAGGAGGGTGACGAGAGTGACGGGAGTGTACAAGATCTATACTGGTTGACAGAGATTGGTTGAAACATTAAGAGAGATGCTTGGAAGGGTGAGGTTGACCATGACCACAAGCTGGCACTTGATTTCAGGCATAAGGGTGTGGTAAAATTTTCTTTGGTAGGAAAGGGAGTGAGGAACTGGAATAAATTGCCAAGAGAAGTGATGGATAACTTACCGGAAATACTGAAAGAATTTAAAGTAAAAATTAGTAGTGGACAAAAGTAGGTTGGAAAGGGAAAGGGAGATTGCCAGCGGTGTTGCGATTCATTCCAGATTTGGAACCGTCTGACTTCCATCTGTTACCGATAACGAAAGAAGATCTGTGGGGACATCATTATGCTTCTGATGAGGACGTTGAGAGAACTGTGAGACTGTGGTTGCGGAAACAGAGTATCGACTTCTTCCGTAACGTCTTCAGAAAACGGTTCATCGCTGGCAGAAATTTATCTAATTGTCTGGTGATTATGTGGAAAGGTGAATATGGGTAATTAAAGAAGACATTCTAGGGATTATTTCTGTGTTTGATTTATTAAAATATTCCCATTCAGTCCCGAGTTAGACCTTGGAGGCATTATTAATCATTCAACCCTCGTACATAGTTCGTGAAAAATAGATATATAAAATTAACTATATTACATTTCTCTTTTCGGCACATCTGATATCCTGGGTGCCTTTCAGGTGTTTGACTTCACAGACATACAACAAACTTGCTCCTAGCAAGTTGCAGTGATTGAAACCTGCAGGTCAGCTAACTTAATTCATTTTCGCTGCGAGATCCACTGTTATCACAAATGGTCGTAGTTCAGACGGCTGTAACACTGCAGAAGCCAGGTAACGTAAGATTTTTCTTTGGAATAAATGCCGCAACTAAATACATAAAAACGTTGATGTTTTAAATCCAGCAAGTAAGTTGGCAATATTATGATCTCAGTGCTCCATTAAATGCCATCCATATTGCCGCAACTTAAGCTTGCCACACCATCATTTATAATTCCGTTTTTTTTGGCGTTTTTCATAATCATTTAGCCGAATGTTTTGACGGGTCTCCATTTCCGCCTCAAAAATTACTTAGTGTATATACATATTAATACCTAACTCAGAGAACATTAGTTGCATTGTGTACAATGAATTGCTGTACTGACTCTTCCATTTAGCTTATTAGTGAATAAAGATATTACTGCATACCATTCCAGTATTTATCCTCAGGATACAACTGTGGAGCATAATCTTCAAGCTTATTCCTGTGTTAGATGAATATGATATGGCATAAGCAAAGAAAAATTCCAACTTTCTAAAATGATACGAGTGTATCGAACAACATATCATTTGGCGGACTTTAAATTACGAATGAATACTTAGAATTTTATTTATTTCAAGGATCTGCCTAGCTACAAGAATCGCATCAACACTCTATTTTCATTCTAACAAAATACCCCACGCTTACGGTATTTTTCTCACACATTATATGCGTGTAGGAATATTAACTTTCCCTTTATTATCGACGCAATGTACTAACAGTTTAGGAGTCAAAATTACTCAGAACGTTACCTCTAACGTTGCAGTTCTTCCTTATTAACGGTGCATTGCTGATGATAACTGGCGAGACTTAACAAGATCCTCGCACAGTCTCACCCTCGGCACGTTGTCTGTGATTTTGATCTACTCCCGTTTGCCTTGAATGGCGTAAGCGCATCCAGCTGCCTGGATTTATTGGCTGACAATGTTTCCGATGCGTAGCGGGTTCCCGATATTGATGGAGAACGATGCTGTATTCGGTAATTCTGAATGCAGATTGGCCTTGCAATAAGTTACTCACCTGCTGTAACTGCAATTTGGGAAAACTGGTCATATGGTTTACAAATCACAGTTCATTTAGAGAGAGGTGCATGTTAATTTTCAGCGCAATGGTCACGGGAAGGTTCAAGGGGATCAGGTTCATCCGTTAGTCCCGACATAGCTGCCCTACTCATTACTTACTTCAAACGGTTTTCTGACGTCAACGAATCAAATGTGAGGATGGTTACCACTTTTACCCTCAATAAATACGTTTTCACGAACGAATATACACAAATAAGAGTTGCACAAAGCTTAAAATTTTCGCAGATAGTTAGCAATGCTCACTATACCATGTTCAGATAGGAAAGGCGGGCCAAGTTCACTCTGCTCTATCCCCACTCCGCTGCCCCAGCCCCTACAGGCGAAGGGGAAACAGCTGCCGCGGATATGCAATTATCATCACAACGTATGTGGTACAATATGTAGCATTCTAATTTCATGATTTCTTCAGTAAAATCGAGTATTTTAACTATCTGTCGTGACGGAAATAAGTGAATCGTATGTCATGGGAATTGCGTGTTTACCAACTACAATTTCATATGTTAATAAAGTTAAAAATTATTTACGTATCAATGAATAAAACTTACTGTTTCCAGTCATTTTTATTAGTTTTAAAAGTCACGCAAGACATTTCGACGATTAAATCCAGTTTTTAGAAGTGTTTCCCAGTGGCAGTAATTTCTCGAAACACGTTGTTTGAATATTCGCTGCACTGTTCGTAACGATACGCCACACGACTCTGCCGTCATTTTTTGCGGTTCCCTAAAAAGAATATTAGCTTTCTCTACAGAGTTTTCTAGCGTCTTAAAAAAATTATACACATCAAAAATAATTGTTTTTGACTGTCGCCTAATGTAACACCTATCTGCCGCCATTTCAATTACAGCGTTTTATAATAGTGTATCGGAATAAACACGACAATGCCTGTAGGCAGCGGTCTGATCGGAGAGGAAGTCAACTGGAGGGGGCGGTGAGGTGAGGTGCGGGACGAGGGGCACATGACCTTGACGCGCCAGATGAAAGCGAACATAGTATAACTTTAACTGAAACAGATTTTCAGTAATATTCCATGGTGGTATAAATAGTATTTGATTAAAACGAGATCGAATAACAGGTAACTCTTGGCGGTATAGTAGGGGCAGGTTGAAATCTAGGGGCCTGCATACCGGCCGTTCTAACTGCAGTTTTATGAAGTTTTCTGCAATCACCTATGCGAATTGTGACTCATAAACTACACATTTCAAAAAGAAAAACGTACAATACCATGGATAGAAACTTAGTGACCTAGGTGAGCTTAAAGCCATCCTGTAGTCCAGACTATACATTGAAGGGCTGCCACCATTCAAATTGAGAATTATTACTTCCTATGTTCTTCAGACTACAAGCATCTCTACATGTATTTTCGAGTGCTTTACTTAATGTGACCCTAAATGCTTAAACCTTCGAAGCTTCCGCAAGTTTCATGCTGAGAGAGGGTTGCTTGTGATGCATGCAGTCCCATCTCACACGTCCCCTGTCTGAGTGAGCTACAGCAGCGGCGCTATTTAAACAGAGAACGGAGACAGAACCAACAGCTTGCGTTTATTTTTATTTTTTTGTGTGTCCTTGTTTTTCTTTCTGTTAACTAATTATTTAAATACTGTTCATTTTAATTATCTTTCGGCTTCAAGGCCACATAGCTAGTACCAAAAATTCATATCTAATTTCTTTGTGTATACTTAGTACTTTTTGTTCTACATAGTTTAGAAAGTTCAAGACAAATTCAGCGTAATTAAAAACACCGATGGTGTACCTACACCGGTTACCCTACGATCGTAAGTCTAACTAGTTAGCCTCTCTCTACCGGGGACAAATCTTCTACTTGATCACCTTTTCCCAACATTTTGGGGTCAGTTGCACTTGATGGGTTTTAGTTTTCGTTCGCGTGGTCAGGTTTGGAGCTTTGGCTTAACGGCTGCATGCCCTGACTGAAGGCAAAAATTTTATACCTATGTGCTAATGGTGGAAGTTAAGTGTTGCCATCTATTTGCTAAACGTTTAACTATGTTCAGAGTGTTATAAGTGTATTTTATGTTTGTTAAATGTGTAGTTTTATGATACTGGGGGCCGTCTAGGCATTCCCCTTGATTGCTGCGGAAAACCACCCAAAAACCAGTCAGGACTGCAGGTACGTGGAAATCTGGGCTCGTGCCCGGATCCAGGACCGAGTTCCTGGTATGTTGACACCACATGCAAGAGTGATTACGGTTAGTAGAAAGCTGCAAATGCTGAGGTGGTCCCAAATTTCCACGTAAGAATTTAAGTAACTCACAAGTACGCAGAACACAACATCCCGGCCACTCGTAACGCTCCCCGTTACAATATAAGTGTTTCCCATGCCAATGAGACTATGTATAATGTTCAATTGCTACCGTCTAATAAATACTGTCGATCACAACAATCTGTAAGGGCCGAGCCAGTATTCCACTCCTGACAACCAAGTTGTATAAGGGGCCGATGTGGTTTCTGCATTTTAGCTATCAATCCCGCTTGTAGTCTGAGTATTCGACCTGGATCCGTATGGGAGGTGAGCGCCTTCCAAATGATAGTACCAACTCTATAAACTCCCTTTCTATTCATAGTTAATAGAGCAGCAGTTTATATTCCCCTGTTTACAGTCATAATGAAGAAGCAGATGAAAAACTGTTATCGTTCAATCTGCTAGTATACCGCAATTAATTTGAATTTAGCTAATTTGGCCGAAATGGAGAAAATACTCGAAAATCTCGAAGTGGTGGTTGCACACCTGCGCATTGAGGTATCCTTATCACTTCTGAGAGGAAAGCTAAGCGCTGCTCAACCGGCTGATATTATCAGTCGGATACTAGTGTAGTCTGAGACATTCTCATGGCTTCTTAAAGCAAGAAGTGAAATGGCAAATTAGGCTGGTAAATATCGTATCTCTTACACATGAGAATAAACAGTCAACCCCGACCCCATCTCAAAATCATACCGGCATCGGAGATGGTATTGTTCTATAGGGGGAGAGAATGTGACGAGTAAAATAATGTCTTGCATGCAATCTACAGTTTATTTTATATTTTATTGATAGAGCTTTGCGGTTCTTCAACGCCAAATACATCAAAGCCGGGAGAGAATTGGAGAAAAGGAACGGAATGGAATTCTGCAATGATTTTCTGAAGAAACCATCCTAGCAATCGCCTGGAGTGATTTAGGGAAAACTGAAATCTGGATTAATGTCCAGGGATCGAACCCAAATCGTTCCGAATGTCACCTGGTTTAACAAATCATCCACCAAGCTCGGTTTTTACATATTTTTGATGGAATTAAATGGCTTAAGTTGCTTAGAGCTTATCCCCTCGTCAATGCAGATGTAGTTCAATAGAGATGGGAAAGGACTGGGGACAAGGAACGTAAATGAATTTGGCCATAGCTGTTTTGAACCATCCTTGAATTTATCTGGATTGATTTCTGGAAACCAGGGAAAATCGAAATCTGTATGTCTGTACGGGCATTCGAATCCACGTATTCCCGAATCCGAGGCCAGAGTGTTACCGCTACCCCACCACACTCCGTAATGAACTACGACAGTAATTTTTCTCATCAGCGTACAGTATCTCAGTTTACTACATCTTTTCTATGAGGTACAGAAATCGTTTCGTGTTCTCTGCTGAATACCTCACGGCTCTCCCTGCAGTCTGCTCAGCTTGTGGTCACGCACACTTTAACAGGGGCTTGCGCAAACTTTGCCCATATCCTTCAATTACTCAGAAACTTCTTAGCAAGGGTGGCCGATTTCTAAATGGCTTATCGCCAAATGAATCATCTTGCTCCTCCAATAAGCGACCGAAATTCTTGCTCTTAATGAAAGTCATACTGTGAACTGGACCTTCTCGGAAATTACCGTACATAGATCTCATTGCACCTTATCTAAGAGATATAGGTAAAGCCAAACAGTGAACAAAATCCTTTTAAAAAATCGTGAAATTAAAATAATATCCTAAACTGTAGCACAATATTCTGTTAAAGAAACACATGGTAGCGTGGAGGTTAGTTTTCTCTTCTACATTACTTTATTTTATAAAGCTTTTGGCCTCGTCCATGAGTTCAAGTCGGAAAAGGATTGGGAGAAAGTATAAGGAATTGAATTTTGAATGTTTTTTTTTTTTAAGCTGTTTAACGTCTCTCTAACAACGTGGTCTTTAGAGACGAGAAAGGATGCGGGGCAAGGAATGGGAAGGAATTCGGACTTGGCCTTTTGAAGGAAGCATCCCGGCATTCACCTGGAGTGATTTGGGGAAACCATGGAAAACCCAAATCTGTATGCCCGGACGGGGATTCGAACCTCCGTCCTGCCGAATGCGAGGCCAGAACGCTATCCGTTACAACACCACGCTCGGTGAATTTTGAAGGAACTATCCCGGATTCGCCCGTAGTGATATCGGAAAACCATCGAGAAGTTTTTGGTAGTTTTTCCTCTACTCTGAAATTAACACCATTACTTTAATAAACAGTATTGAACTGACATGAGGAGTAAAATATGAATAAAACTGGGTAGAACAAAAGTAATCTATATAAATAAATACGTCGTTGTATTAATTTATTAACACTGGATACAATCTTGGTAACGATTCCCTGTCAAAGATAATATTCAGTAAAATATCGTAAGTATTATAAAAATAATTTACAAAGTTGCATAAATTGTAAATTATTATGTATGGCTGTGCGCAAGGCAGTGTCAGCATTGCGCGGATGTTTCATAGGACTCCTTTATATTCAATAAATGTTAATATTTCGAGTTTCAAAAGATTCTATAACGGATCACATAAATTAGCAGATGGCTTTTTTTTTAATTTTTCAATATGTTTTTGTCACATCCAAACATGACGTAAATTGTCACTTACGCTACACAAAACATCACTATTTACAGTTTAGTTGAAATGGTTAGTTTTTGCTTGATCTGCACACACACATACAAAAATTTTGATTTTGGCCTCTGTATCGTGGATGAAGTATGGTGCTAATCGGGAAAAAGTGATCTATATGTTAACTGATAACATGAGCTAGTACTATGTGCGTTTTGCGTGGAAGGACAGACAAAGAAAAGAAGACAAGCAAATAAAAAGACCAAATTTTACTGTTTTGGTATCTCTATGATCAGTACTGTGCCTTTTTGAAAAGAATCTAATGTATAAACATAACTTTGTACAATTTTACTATATAATAATTTCGTGTGATCTAAAAGACCTGATGGTAGTGTTTCTTACCAGCTGTTCAGTGCCGCCTAACGTAACCTGGTAACCGTAGAAGGTGTAGGGGATCAGCAGTTTAACTTGGAATCCCAACGACGGAGCGTCCTCGTATATTCACGTGACCCGGATTGGAAATGTTACCTCCCTTACCGCAGGCAGGTGCTTAAGCAACTAAGCCACCAGACAATTTTTAATTGTATACAGTATACAATTAAGCTGGAGTATAAATATTCCAAAATTTACTATTTAATCCTGCGTATCCTGGGCCGAATATGATACTAATCAGAATGAGAAGTATCCTACATGTAACTGATGACAGAAGCTACCACTATGCTAAATGTCGTTGAAATTAGTATTGAGGATATATGTTTTAATCAGTGTGAAAACTGTACTACATGCTAACAGGTGAAGTTAGCTATTGCTACAGGAAGTTTCGTTGAAATTCACTGACAGTAAATAAAAAAATCTGATTTTACAGTTTTAGATAGTGGGTACCGACCATAAAAGCTGTCATTATGCGCAGTGAAGTTAAAATCCGCCCATTAGTTTCTGCGTGATGTGCGAACATACATACAGGCAGAAAAAAATCTAGATTTTACCGTTTTTCTATCTCCATTATCACATTGCAATCACTCTATTTGAAACAAGTTTAATATACAGATACAACGTTTCCATAATTTTAATATCTAGTATAGATTATTATGTAAAATTCATTGCGGAAAGACATAGTTCCTTCATGATTACAGAGGTAAAATGCATAATATTCCAAATTTATTAAATCTAGCTGACCATCCAACATTCTTAAGTGCTTCACAAGTTACAATAGCTTACACTATATTTGAATTCTAAAGAACAAAATCTGGCCATTACCTGACGAGACGTTAAGAAACAATACGTGTCCTTTAATTCTGAAACTGAAAACCCAATGAAAGTGATACTTGGGCTAAATTGACAGATGTGGAGTATAGACTCTTTCAGAACACAGTAAGAGATGGACGCGCATCTACAGGGCCGAACATCTTGAAATCCAACAGAGGGTTCATTTCACATCAGTTCTCAGGGTTTTCTATATTTCCATTGATTAAGCTCAGCCTGGCAATGAGATTTCCTCAAGGGTGACACTAGGTTGATCAATACGATAATGATTTGTGGTGGTCACCATATCGGCGAGGTTAACATTTAGCAGAAGGTGTCGAGTCTGCTACCCGCAGTCGTTCGACGCCGTGATTCCATTTTCCACTTGCCGTCCACTCGGATAACGACATGGAACTCAAGAGCAACCAAACACCGCACCGGAGTTGCCTCAGATCTTTTTCTGCAGGCTGACCACGGACCCACCACACAGCTTGCAATCCCCACTGCGTCACTCTGGCGTCAAGCTGCGCTCCTTCACTGAGGGCTACTCAGTCCAAGGTCACATTCCGGAACGCAGCAGTGCAGTTACCGTTACTCTATTGTTCGCATCGTTATCTGTGTGGGCTACGGTCCAGCTTCTCGCAAATATATTTCGATGTAATTGGCAATACACTACATGTGGAATGCACCCACTCAATTTTTAAATGAACTACAACCAATTTTATATGTGTTGCAATTATTATTTCGAAACTGTGATTAACAAATAAGGCAATTAACTAAAAGACCTCTCTGTTATTCATAAATAACGTATATGTAAGTAATGCATCTGCTGTTGGCATTATTGTCAACATTGCGTTATAATGGTATCTGCTTCCTTAACCGCCCTAGATACATTGTGAAGTAACTTGACCACTCTCCAGGGTAGCCTGTCGCCCTGACAGGTGGTCCACCGTAACACATGTTCCCAACAGCTGTAGCCTTCAAACTGTTTTATCTGCTCTTCTCGGAGCAGGTTTTTACCAAGCCTTTCCATTCCTGCATGGAAACCATAAAGATTACACAATCACTTTGTATCCAATAAAATCTCTGGAAATCTCAAAGAAATTTTGCGTTTACCAAAATTTTTAAACACATAAATTACTTTAGAAATTTTATTTTTATCCAACATTCCTAATTTTCTGTCTCAAATGCTAGAATAACTTTTTTTTTTTTTTGGCTTGGAGCCTCGTCAGCGTTAAGGTCATTATAGTCTGGAGAGGACCGGGTAAAAAAAATTGCTTAAGGCTTTATGCCACGTCGACGTTGAGGTCATTAGAGGAGGGAAAGGACTGGGGCAATGAACTGCATCGATCTTTTGAAGGAAGTATCCCAGTATTCACCTGGAGTGATTTAGAGAAACAATGGAAAACCGAAATCTGGTCGGCCGGACGGGAATTTGAAACCGCATCTTCCCGTTTAGTAGTCTATTTTGTTACCACTTATACACAAGGCTATTACGTGCTTCAAACCGTCATGTTAGCAAATCGTTCATATTTTCTGGTAAATAATTGTTGTTTGGCACATTTCATATCGGTAATGGAACAGAAGTGGAGCAGAAAATATATGTGCAATGGCGGGGGTATTATCTTCTTCTTTCAGTTTCATGGTAAGTTATAAACTGGGAGTGCTTCAATTTATCGATTTTCGTATCTCCCGCTAAGTTATTCCATTCTTCATTTGAGTTAAAATTGAGGAAACATCATTATTTAAATTATATGTTCTATTTTCTTTTTAAAATCTTACTTTACTCACAGTCCGTGGCCCAACAAAAAGGTTTATGCTAAGCCTTTTCTATTATGATGTTAAAACACTTTCCTATTATCTATATCTCCATTATTTTCAGCCTTTTTGCTTCACAGAAGAAAGTATTGTTTTAAATAAATGTAAACTATGTGAATTTTACGAAAGAAATGTTATGCGATTTCAAAAACTCTATAATCCGACAGTTGAAATATTTATGTATCTTGAATAAAATACTCTCGGGTAACTAGCCGAGTAAGTTCATCTATAAAACACTACGTTTCAGCGGTTATAATCACTCGGACAGATACCAGAGAGAAAACCTCCTGTCTTACATTTATGTAACTTATACGATGCATGATAGGTATGCCAAAAATTTGAAATATGTGAACAATTTCGGTACTCATACTATATAACATAAATTAACAAAGAACAGGTTTCCTATCCTCTATTTCTTCTCCTCGGTGGCTCAACGGCAAGTAAATCTTAGTAATTCCAAGTGAGATCTAATTTTTGTGGATCGATAGATTCGTATGAATTAAGAGTTACTTGATTTCCGTGAGGTAGTTACACAACGTTTGTATTTTTTTTTTCACATTCATCACAATTCGCTTCGGTTGTTATACCGCAGTCGTTTGAGCAGGATACGTTGTACACAGGTATCATAACATTAATTCATAGATTAGAGTCCCAACAGTCGAAATGGAAGCTGTATAGAATTCAGAAGGCTTAGAACATGCATATTTATTTCTTACAGACTTTCAGATCACTTTATTTTACACAGAAACATCATTTTCTTCGGAAACGATACAGTTGGCATGTTACTGAAGTTTCACCGGTCGAAGTGAGATTAATGATGTCTTTCCTGTCTTAGGGGTGTTTCGTTAACGCACTATATGTATATATACTACCCAAACTGTTTGCACTAAAAAAAAATGCTAATTCAATTTTGCAAACGAGTGGAGGCTCTTACATTATTCTATGCTTTACATGCAACGGAATACATTTCGGTCACAAACACCAAAAATACAAAGTGTTTGAATGTTTCAAAAGAACTATAAACTTTATTGGAGAACATAGAAAAATTGTAAAACAAGTCGGTCAGTAAAATCACTTATGAAAGCAACTTACCAAAGATAACAATTTATATCAAGAAGTAAACAATGAAACTGTTATGGATGTCAGGCCACACAAAATTCTTGTAAGGTGCAGTAAAAACATAAATGCCCAAAAACAACTTAAAATTTATTAAATTTACATTAACGAACTGCTAGAAAAAAATAGATTTTAGTAACAATATCAGTTTAAACAACAAGGAATAGAATAGTGTCAAATACAGAAGTTCTTTATGTAAGTACAGGAAATAAGTAGACTGACAAAAAAAATTAGTAAGTATTTGTATAAACACATGAGAACAATAAATGAAAAAAATGATGGTAATTGAAGTCAGAGACGATATGGAACCTATTTGTCAACGGTAAGAGAGGATGAGGAAATCAGCTAATGTTTTTGGAATATACCAGATGATCTATAAAAAAAAAAAAAAGGTAGAGTCAGAAAGAGAAGCAAGCTGTTGCATATAATACGAACTATTCATTCTTAAAAAATTAACGCATCATTGTTTCAGGATTCTCTTAGTCAGTACTATTGTCTTCTAGTGTTACCTCGTGTTTACATCGCAACTGCGATCGATGGCAGCGTGCGGCAGATGCATCCAGCAGAAACCCGTGCGTCCGAAACTCAATCGCCCGCACACCCACCGCATGGCAGCTGCTGCCAGGGCGACATAATGACACCTACATACCTACTTTCGCAGTTCATTATTTTTTCTTTTAATAGTGAAAGCACTGAGTACCGTATCATACCCGCCTAGTTTTCCCCTTCAGTGCTTCTGGTAAATTGTTCAATAATCCTGCTAATTTATTCCAATCCTTGACTCCCTTACATACAAACAAAAACACAGAAAAGAACCCTTCTGACTACTTTACTTCTGAAATCAAGTATAGCTTGTGACCATGGTGATTTTTAACCCCTGTACTCCTACTAATGCTTGCACTAATATATGCATTACATTCCCAGCACTCCCTTCATCCACCTCCTGTCTTCCAAGGACTTCAATCCAGCTCCTTTATCAGATCATAAACTGATTGTGTACAGCGGTCATCTCCACATACAAATATAGATCTTCTGTAATCGGTAGGCAAAATGTAGGTTCCATAATACCATATGTACCATACTTATGTAATTGTTTGACTATTCTTTTGTAATCCAGTTCCCTTGTCCCTCTTGCGCATCTCCCTAGTAAATAAAGTGTTGTGTAATCTCTCGCTGCACCTGTACAATGTGTTACGCCAAATTGAGTTTACTATCAAATCTTATGCCAAGGTATTTTTGCTTCATGTCTCCAACAAAACAATCCCTTCCAGAACCTTTACTCATATATATATGTAAGGCTCACAGACCATAAATGCTCAGTGAGCGGAAAAAAAAAAAAAAATACAAACTGTTTCAGTTTCTCAAAAACGGTCACAACGCTTTGTAGTTTCTTTAAAATGGCCACAACGCGTAGTGGCTTCCTTAAAACGGCTAGAAAGCGTTGTGATTCCTTGATTTCCTTAAAACAGCTACATAGCGTTGTGATTTCCTTAAAAAGGCTACAAAGCGTTGTGGTTTCCTTAAAACGGCTACAAAGCGTTGTGATTTCCTTGAAATGGCTTCAAAGCGTTGTGGATTCCTTAAAACGGCTACAAGGCGTTGTGATTCCTTGATTTCCTTAAAACAGCTACATAGCGTTGTGATTTCCTTAAAAAGGCTACAAAGCGTTGTGGTTTCCTTAAAACGGCTACAAAGCGTTGTGATTTCCTTGGAATGGCTTCAAAGCGTTGTGGATTCCTTAAAACGGCTACAAGGCGTTGTGATTCCTTGATTTCCTTAAAATGGCTACATAGTGTTGTGATTTCCTTAAAACGGCAACAAAGCGTTGTGATTTCCTTAAAACGGCTGCAAAGCATTGTGATTTCCTTAAAACGGCTAAAAAGCATTGTGATTTCCTTAAAACGGCTACAAAACGTTGTAGTTTCCTTAAAATGGCTACAAAATGCGTTGTGATTTCTTCAAAACGGCCATGACAAGTTATTCGCGTTGTGGCTATCTCAGAATGACCACAACGTGTTGTAGTTACTAAGAAAGTCACAACGCTCATTCAACCACGACAGGACGGGCTGGTTGTTAATAGATATTTATAATGTTAATTAATAATGAGGAGATGTTAAAAAATCAAAAACCCTTTTTAATTACCGTTTTTTATCTTTACTCACTGTCTAATATAAGTTGACACTAAAAAAAAGCAAACTGGTAACAAAATTACCAACAATGTTGCGGAGTTATTTACTTTTACAAGAACTGTTACCACGAAATTTCGAATTACATTTTAATTTCTTTGAGCAACATTTGTATTTTTTATCAATACATTTTATTTTACAGCAACACATTATAAAGCCTTGCTGCCTTCCTGATTGTAATATAAATGCTAAGCAAAGTGCTAAAGGAGAAATAAGACGGCCTGAATGTTAAAGCTACACTCTGAAACTATAAATTCATCACGAGCAAAAGTCGATCCAGAAGACCTTCCTTGTTTAATAGAGACCTGATGGATTAATGATTAAAACATTGCTCGGAATTGCACGTCCTAATCAACTTGGGGTACCCTAACTAAAACATTAGAATCAATTTCAACAGTAGGAAATTTTTAGTTGGACAGTGAAATCATTTTTTGTGCTCGTTTCAATTGGCACTTATTCTAACAACATTGATGCTGTTCTTTCTTAAACGGAGCTTACAAGTAGCATTGGCACCAAACCCCTCATTCTCGTTGCTTTCTCCACTGGTAACGTGAACATATTCAAGACACTCTGAACACTTGTGAGCTCCTGAGGTATCATTTTCACAAATAATGATTCATCCCGGCATTCACCTGGAGTGATTTGGGGAAACCATGGAAAACACAAATCTTGATGGCCGGACGGCGATTCGAACCCCAATCCTCCCGAATGCAAGGCCAGAGATTTTCTTCTCACCCACCACGCTGGGTAAACCATGGTAAAAATTTTTGTAAAAATAAATTGCAACATTTTGTTACCAACTTTCTTTATTTTAACAATTTTACTGTCAAGTTATATGAGACAATAATTTAAGGCAAAGAAACGGTAGTTAAAAAGGGTGTTTCATTTTCTTAACATCACCTGATAATTAATTAACATTCAAAATATGTATTTACAATCAGCCCGTCGTGTCCTGGTTACATCAGCTAACTTCAGAAAGCGTTGTGACTTTTCATAGTAGCCGCAACGCGTTGTGGTCACATATCATGACGCGAATTTCATGCTGTCGCCTTTTTGAGATCTTGAGATCTGGCTGTTTTTGTTAGTGCCACAACGCGAACAACGTGTTGTAACTGTTTTGAAGAAACACAACGCGTTATGGTCGTTTTTCTTTATTTCGTTCACTGAGCGTTTCCAGTCTTTATGCGTACGTACTTAGTAGTACATTGATTTTTATTGACAGTCTTTATGGTTTCCTGTTGAGGATTGACGGCTGAAGTATCTTTCAAGTTAGTCACACCTGTCTGGAACCAACTTTTTCCCGTGACTTCGTTCACGTAGAACAAATAAGGCGTTGGTCGTTTTCTCAATGATTTAAAACTATCATAATTATGTTACTTACACTTTATACTAGTTACGTTTTCGTTGTTTCCTAATTACAGCCAATGTCCTTATAAAAATTCCAAATATATACAGGGAATCCCGGAGTGAAAGGATAATCCTGCAACCGCAGATAGGTCACATCATTTTCCACTAAATGACAAAATGATATTTTAGTAAAAGTCTCACCATTCTCGAGATATTGATTTTTTTTATATTTTTTGGAAACATGTGACTTTGTTCAGTTTATTACAAATTAAGACTTTTAGAAACCTGTTTTTTTTTTTTTTTTTTTTTTTTTTTTACTGAAAGATATTTGAGTCCTCTAAAACAATATCGTTTTTTTCTTAAAACGTTAAAAAAACTTATTAAAAATATTAAATTGTATAATTGTTTTATACTTCTTTTAAAATGATTTTTTTTGGTAGTTCAATCTGCTAAAGATACCTATGTGCATTTTAAACATGTAGTAAAAAAAGATGATAATGCTTTATAAAAAAGGTTTTTGAATGTTTTAAAAAATGGACATTGTTTTAGATGACTCAAACATCCTTGAGCAAATTAAAAGAAAAGCAAGTGTAAAAAAGTCTTAATTTGTAGAAATGGCGTGGTATAAAATGAACAATGTCAGTTGTATCGAAAAAATATAAAAATCAATATCTCAAAAATGGTGAGACGTTTAATAAAATAAAATTTTGTCATATAGTAGGACATTATGTGATATATTTGCGGTGGGGGAGCGTCCCTAAATTACGTGAAGTGAAATAGGGTCCGACGAAATCTCACCAAACCTCATCAAGGGAGAGGGCGGGTCAACGGAAATTTCAAGTGAGGTTTTGGAAATTTTTGTTGGACTGTAGAGCTAAAAAAAAAAGGTCTACGCGTAAGTCGATTTTAGGGGTGTATTTCGTCGAAAAGTGGGGGGTGTGCCCGGCTGTGGAAGGGTGGGACTTAAAAAAAAATTGCGAGGGAGATTTCTGGGGGCGGGGGGGGGGGGCTCACGGATCAGATATCACCAGAGATGGGGTGGGTCTGACCAGATCTCACGAAGTCTCACCAGAGGGGGGAGGGGGTCCTAAAATCCGGAAAAAAACCTCGTGTAATTTATGGATACCCCATTGCAGGATTGTCCTTTCATTCCTGGACACCTGTTTGTATATATATATATGCGTGCGTGTATAAGTACTGGGGCTGTTATTAGTAAACAACGAACGTAAAGAAAAGAAATTTAGTTAAACGATTCTGCAGCATCATGAAGCACCAAAAGTGGCAATTGAATGAATGAAATTTCTCTACAGTAATCTCTAGAAGTACCCATTTATTTATATATTGTAATTCAATATAATTACTATCTTTGAATCACTGTGCCAAACAAAATAAATAAATGTTTTAAAATTAGATCTTAACAATTCTCATCATGTTAAATTTTCTCTCAGAATTGATAATGGCGCTATCAGTGTTACCCGCCAGTGTGGCTGGGTCTGAGGAGATACAACGGGACCAGGCAGTGTACCAGGTTCAAAGGCAACTGCTCGCAAGGTCACCAATCTCTGCGTCATAAACAATAATACACTTATCGCACACAGAACAAAGTTACACTTTTCGCAGACAGATGGCATCATAAATTCCTCCCCGAGTGGCGTCAGCCTCAGCAACAAGCCGTTTAAATCTCGAATATGTCGCATCCTGAAAAATCAGACCCTGCAATAGCGGAATAAGTAAAAAAAAGTTTAGCTAACTCATCGGCTTTACTACACAACAACCATCTTTCGGATTAAAGGGCTAAACACCTGAACTTGTAGCAGACATTAACAGATCGCGTGAAGATGGCGTAATATCTCTTTCATACATTTTTGATCAGAAAATAAATTTTCGGTCAGACTTTTCTTGAGCTATGATAACTCCGTAGAAAGCTGTCGAGTAGTATTTGGGTTACGCAAGATTATATCTAAAAGAATTTGATGTTAATAACAGATTTCTATTTGCTGATCCGACGGCATGTAACGTAGTGTAATAGTACATAGCTACTTCTGATTCCAAGTCAGGATCTGGGTTCCCAACAGTGAAAACCCCGACAAAAAAGCTTCGTTGTGTTCAAGTTACGCCAGATTATTCGTAATAACGTTGATACTTGCGACAGATATTAATTTCCTGCTGCGATGTCACGTGGCACAGAATCAAGCCCTAAACTACCATATTATGAAAACCCCACCAAATTGGTTCAACATTGTTTGTGTGATGCGGGAACAAACAGATAGAATCTAGTTATGGATTTATAAAATAGTGTGGATATCCGGATTGTCTGGTGATTACCAATAATTCTTTTTCGTTAGTGTTTTACGGATCGTCCATGACTAGGGCATTTGAGTCGGGAGAAGACTGTGAATAGGGGAATCGATCAAGGCGTATTGAATCAATCGTACCGGAATTCGGATGGAAAACATTTAAAAGCAAACTTTGAAAATCCGGATCATAGATCAAACCCGCTCCCTCTCGGTATGTTATCGCTCTTCCTTCAGGCTTGGTGCGGCCAGTGTGAGATGTTTTGCGCTTAATCCCCCATTCGCTTTACTGCAGCTGAATAATAAATATTACGCCCCATTTCTTCGTTTCGACCGAAGAAGAACAAAGTGGTGTAATCCAGTTTACATAAAGTTGGATAAGCAGTCTAAATACTCGGAAAGGTTTCAGCACAGGATGTTAACCACTATTTCTTCTTCTTCTTCTTCCATGGTTTAGGTCAATTAACCAGTTCTGAGAGCTGCCGGGACATCCATCCGTTTCAGATGCTTTTCGGTGCTTATGAATAATAACTCATTTTTCGTTTAGAGAGCATCCCTCTACACAACCTGGGTTACCAAGGACTGTTCTGTTGGTGTTACCATACCTTAGCCGTAAAACTAGTTATAAGCGCTAGGCTCCCATCTTTCACCCTGTCCCATCAGATACACTGTAGTCCGAGCGCCATTCCCATGGGGCACGCGCCTTTCACATTCGGGGACGTGGAAGTAGAGTTTGCCGAGTGAGCAGGTCGAAGAGATATTTCTCAGTGGTTTACTGTCCTGACCCATCCGGCATTGATCAGAACGTTTGAGGCCACGCTCTAATATGCCCTCCCCTTCTTTTTAGTCCGGTGCTAAATGAATTTTAAAAAAGTTAGGCAACTATGAACGACGAAGAAAGACGTAATGACAGCCAGCAAATATTGCTACCAGCAACATTCATATCTCGAAATGACCGCGAAAATAAGATAAGAGAAATCAGGGCCAGAACCGATTAATTTCTGTACTCATTTTTCCAACGAGCGATTGGGGAATGGAATAGAAAGGATTCACCGGGCGAGTAAACTTAAAATCCGACAGGAGTAGCATTCGATAAAGCACTCCAGCCATCCTGATCTGGGTTTTCCATGGTTTTCCCAGATCACTCCACGCGAATGCGGGGATGGTTCCTCACAATAGCCCATGGGCGCCTCCTGCCATATCCCGTATAACCCTTCCAAACCATAACCCTTTTCGATAGGTGCAATGCACCCTCCGCCACACACTTTTAGTGAATCGTGGAGTAATAATAATAATAATACCCAGCGAAGTCTACTAGTATCGAGTAATTTCGTTAAATGATTCTGACTAACCGTAGCGTGGGTGTCGATAAAACCACAATGGCAAACGAACAATTGTTTCGTATGTGAGATTATGAGTAAAAATCTTAGATCCCAATAGTTCCATGATGTATTGGTACCAAAACAAAAATCATTCAACAGCAACAAAGCAAAAATATGGGGATTTTCTGATGAGAAATTTGAGAAATAATGTCACTGGAGATGTGATGCTGATACATAACTACGAATCGAAGTGAAAATACCAGTGTACAGAATGAAAATAGCTGGAATCACTGTTCACACTTCGTTTGGAATCGAAATAGACCGTATTGGTACAATATTACAATGGTAACTAAATTGCATATTAGTGTCTCATACTTGAAGACAACGTTCGAAACGAAATCCTAGATCTATCGTCGGAGGTTGTTTTGTTGTGGCATTCACGTGCTGGGGTGGGGACCTTGTTATTCATACACTTTAGAAATTGGGTTTTGCGGCGCTGAAGTATCCATCATATTCTATAGTAGTTACCTTTCTTCTTCGGATTATAAGTTGCATGCTGTAGTTAAAGACGCTTCATGATAAATCCTATTAACCTATTTGCCACTCACCTACGTATGAAAGAAGTGGGGCATTTACAGTTGAAGAGAAAACCGCAAACACATCTACCTGAGGATATATGCAAAATTCTTTAGCACTGCAACAAGTGTAGAGGAAAGGAAGGTGTAAATTTCAAAAAATCATCCAGCGTTGTTCTGATAAACTATGTAAGTACATCTGGAGCAGAAACATTTTTACTTCCTGTCGTACGAGATCCACTCTTCAAAAGAATTTGTAGTGTTTATAAAGGGATCGAAAATATTCAGGCATGAAGTAAATCTAAATTTTGTTGTCATTGTAACTGAAATAATGAATTCTTCCACAATGGCCACGGTTTGCACTGAAGCAGCTTGAATATACATAGGAACACACATTAAAGGACAATTCATGGAAGGCATCACTACTTGTTAAACGTGTATTACGTTTATGTCATCTGTTGTTTGCTATGATCCTTTGCTATTATCTCGGCTGCAACACTATTGGAATTCAGAGCAGTGCATCGAAATGACTAAGCTGCAATGTGGACTACCTCGTTTGGTAGAGCGTTTGTAGTTTTACGATATAAACCTGGAGGACTTATTATAAATTTTAGATTTCATATCATCTTCTCCTGCTGGGATGTGTAATAGCTACATTTAGTTACTTCTATTCGTGAAAAAAATATGTTCTTTCTTCTTTCTATACCGTTTAAAAATTATAAACGTCCTAGATGTTAACACAAGTAAACCGGTCGTGGTGGGTGAACGATTAACGCTCTCGCCTCGCATTCGGAAGGTCGCTGGTTCGAATCCCCGTATGGAAATACAGATTATGGTTTTTCATGGTTTCCCCAAATCACTCCAGGCGAATGCCGGGATGCTTCCTTAAAAAAAAAGGCCATGGCCGAATTCCTTCCCGCTCCTTGTCCCAGTCCCATCCCACCTCTAATGATTTCGATGTCGACGTCGACGAGGTGTAAAGCCATAAGAAAAAAATAGTAAACATTTGACAGCTTCTGCTGTGACATCAGCAGATATTTCCGTTTTTTATACAGTGTTGTGTAATAGTAAATAACACACAAAACGTGGTATTTTCCTCTGCCTTCACATGGGTCGCCGTGAGTCTGTGCTTTGCCAGGGCTGATAGAAGGAACGCATTGCTGCTAGTTACGTTTTTCATTGGAAACCGCAGTGTTTACTGTTATTTAGGATTCGTCTTAATTTGTACATCACAATTCAAACATGAATTTCACTCTACGGTAACTAAAAAACGCTGTAAACTAAAACAAATTTAGTTGTGCATACAAACATACAAAATTAGTATTCCGTACTGCTAATTTGTTTGTCTGTCTCTCCTTCATCTTTAAAATTTGTAATGCGCTCCGTTTAGTTCATACCGGTATAACATACCATTAAAATTTGAAATATTTTAGAGTTTGAAATAATTGCAGGGTATTCAGTGGGAATTTGACAATATCAGTATTTGTGCGAATTAACTGAATACATTTAACAACTTTGTTTCTTCTGTATACAAAGATTCGACAAAATATCTTAAATATCATTGAATAGAGAATTTCATGAACTGAATAGTAAATATGTCATGAAAATAAATTTTCTGCATTTTTTTGAACTGAACATTTTGTGTTTGAATGGCAATGAAAAAATGGGTTGGAATAAAAAACCATTACTACTGACTTTCTTAAATAAGCAAATATCTCATGGAAACACATTTTCTGCTTTTTGTTTTTCAATTAAACTTTTTTTGTTTGAAAGGAAAATGAAAAATGAACTCAATTTAAAATTCACTTACTACTTACCTTCTTAGAAAGTGTTTAGTAATATTTTTTTGAGTGAATTCAGTTTAATATACAAATTGTGTACGGAACCTGCAATAGTAACTCCCACTTGATAAGTTTATTTTTTAAATAAAAAAGTTAAAAGGAAGAAAGGAAAATAGTATTTGAAATGTGTTGTATTAAATGATACTCGCACTATGGAAAGCGTATGTTGTTTGAGTCTAGTTCAGCATGACATTTTTCTATATAATAACTGAGCTCATACAGTCGAATCATCGAATTGTATTACCTTACCATTTCCTGCACATTGCTACGAAAATCTTAAAATTGTAGTTGCAAAAAGTTTGCAGATGTAGTGCAATAATGCATTATGGAACCATTATTTATAAATAATTATAAGAATGAAATTTCTCATTAAGATGGAACTTAAATACGTGCAGTCGGTAAGCTATCACTCCAACTTAAAACGGTGTGAATTAAATAACTTTGATAATTTACCAGATACTATCATTCTCAACATCGAAGCGTACCACAGTTTTAAAGCATTTAAAAGAATATTCCAGACTTTTTCGCAACTCTGAATTGCAAGTGGTTATGTAGCAAAAAGTTGTATACGATACAAGTTTAATACTGGGATGAAGCTGAGTTTTCTATTTCACAAGGAAACGCAAAAAGAATAAAGGACCCACATGCTTACCTAGCCTGCAACCATGTGATCAGTTGACTAATTCATTCCAATAGAAGTAAAGGTTGTTCCGTAGTACCATTAAAAGCTGAAAGTCTGACTTTTTTTTTTATTTCTGTACAGAGTTTGCTTCTTTATTACAACATAATATATTTATTTTGTCTGTGAAGTAAATCATAATTTTTTGTTGCTTCTGAACTACACATCTTATTAACACTGATGTCGAGGAACTTGCGAATCAGCTCACTATACAAATTATTACAATTAATTTTTAATCAATAATCGTCAAAAGAAATATGTATTGATGTGGAATATGAAAGAAATAATACACATCTACTTGAACCATGAAAGTCGATATATGGTGTAAACGAAAGAAAACCGACATCTTTGCTTTGGCTTTCTTTCTCTGATTTTTGCAATAATAACGCCAAGAAGAAAGCGTAATTTTATTTATATAACACAACTGATATCAACACACCAGCAACATATCCTAATTACATGTTCGTGAAGTTTTGTTACAGCAATTTCATAAAATAACTAAAGAAGTATGAATTGTAAATAAGCACGCAGCAGAATCCAGATTGCGAGCTGCGCCTATTATCTTTTGCTTGATTCATCAACATTCCCAGAAACTCAAATACAGAAAATTTGAAAGATTCAAATAACACGGTTTTGGAAACAGAAGACGAAGGAGAATCGTCAAGGTAGATCTAATTTCCGGATTTTTAATTTCAGTTTATGTGTATCCCTACTGTGGAATGCGTCGATACGAATTATTACTTTTACAATCTTTCTTAAACTGTAGTAGTACAACCACTTAATAAGAAAATTTTGCAACAATATTTCATCCAAACATGATTTTTCTATTTTAGTAAGTGTAACAAAATTAATTTTTCACTTAACATCATTGTAAAAAAAATTTCAATGATTTTAAACAGGAAAATTATTTTTTCTGACTGTGAGTATACGTTGTTGTAGTTTTTGTAAGTTTGCTTCTTAGAATGAAATGTATAAACACGTAACTAACAACCACGTATTAATACTTCGTTTGTCAGTGTCAATTACTATTCTCCGAGACTGGTGACCACTGGAAAAATTTCTCTGTCATTTTCCCGCGCGGCCCTTTTTTTTTGTGTGTGGGGACTAAACGACGCGGCTCGCACACGTGCGGCGACGGCGGCCTGTTAATAGTCAGCCCGTGCTGCCGCCTGGCGGTGGCAACCCGCCGACTCCTCCCCCCACCACCACGCAGGGCGCCCCCACCAGCGCGGCGAGCTGGCGAGCGCAGCTGCGCTAAGCGTTAGTCTCGTCTCCGGTATATACTAGTGCACCGGCAGACCGACGCGCCAGTTTCACCGCAGACATCGTCGCGGAGTCAGTAGCAGCGTGATCGGAGTGCGTGAACTAGATACGCGTTGGCGACGCGTGAGTCAGTGACAACTGGGCATCGCTTCTCCCCGCAAGAAATGTAGCCGACTTCAACGATCTACCAGCTAATTTTTTTTTTCTTTCCGGCGAAAGGTGACTTGGACGTAGCCTGGTTTTAGAAGGTGCCGCGGCGGTGTTATTCCAAGATACCTCTATCGAGCCAGCGGCGCGGGTGCGCCAATCGGCGAGCTGGATCGCCACGCGAAAAGACATGTGCGGGAAAGTGACGCGATGACGTATGTCGTGACAGCGGCGCTGACTCTTTGGCTGGCCACGGTTGGCGCCAAGGAGTCAGAAGTCTGTAGCTACGGCGCTGACAATGGAACTTGGTGCCGAATTCGAGCGTTGGACGCATCCGTTCCAGCACTTGCCGGTCTGCAATTGGACGCGTACACGTCCAAGCTGCGGCTGTCTTGCAGCTCGGAGGTGCTATTCGACAGCGCTGTATCTACCCGTGCCTTCAGCCGACACCCTCAAATCGAAGATCTCGCGCTGCTCAAGTGTAAACTGCGGTCACTGCCACCGGACGCATTCGACGGGATGCCGGAGCTAAAGAGGCTGACGATCAACACGCACAACGCGGAATGGGGACAGAGCCACTACCTAGAGCTCGCACCTGGAAGTTTACGCGGGCTCAGCGAATTGCAGCACCTAGATATGGCCTTCAACAACATCCGCGCCCTGCCGGAAGGTTCGTTCTGCAGCCTGACCAATCTACAGAGCATAAACATGACTCGGAATCGTATCACCTCAGTCGATCTGTTGGGCTATCCACCGCACCCTGCTCCTCCTGACTGCCTCGGTGGCTTCGATGTACGCACTCTGGACCTGTCACGGAATGAAATCGCCGTGTTACCTGAGGATTCTACGTTGACAAGGCTGAAACGACTGCAGTCACTGCATCTGGAGTACAACACTATCGGTGCCATCTCTGCCGGAGCTCTCACCGGTCTCACCGAACTGCGTATCTTCAATATATCGTACAACAAGCTTCACGCACTACCTGGCGAATTGTTCGCTACCAATAAGGAGCTGCGGGAGATCTACCTGCACGGCAACGATCTTCGAGACCTCGTCCCTGGCGTCTTCCATCGGTTGGAGCAGCTCCTTGTGCTCGACTTGTCCCGCAACAAGCTGGGAGTGCAACAGATCAACGAAGACACATTCACTGGGCTGATTCGTCTGATCGTCCTCAACTTGGCGCACAACGAGGTCAGTCGTGTTGACAGTCGCATGTTCAGGGACATTTCATTCCTGCAGATCCTCGACTTGAGAAATAATTCCATTGTCTTCCTGGAGGACAACACTTTCTTGCCTCTGTACAACCTCCACACTCTGTACCTCGCCCACAATAAGATTTATCACATCAGTGCGGCTACGTTCAGTGGTCTTTTCATTCTCAATTCACTAGCAATGAACTACAACAAGATTGCCACCATTGATACGCAGGCATTCAGTAATTGTTCAGGTCTTAAAGAACTCGACATTAGTAACAACGCGCTTGATAATGTACCTGAGGCGTTGCATGCCCTGTCGTTCCTCAAGACGCTCGATTTAGGTGAAAACCAGATTTCAGTATTTTATAATGGCTCTTTCCGCAATCTGCATCAACTGACGGGCTTACGTCTACTAGGTAACAGTATTGGAAACCTTACTAAAGGAATGTTTTGGGATCTTACGAGCCTGCAAGTTCTTAACTTGTCGAAGAATAAGATACAACAGATTGAAAGAGGTACGTTCGAACACAACTACAATTTAGAAGCTATAAGACTTGATTCGAACTATCTGACAGATATAAACGGTGTTTTCTCCTCGATATCTAGTCTATTGTGGCTGAACTTATCCGAAAACCACCTTGTATGGTTCGATTACGCTTTTATTCCCGCAAATTTGAAGTGGTTAGATATCCACGGAAATTTTATTGAAGCTTTGGGAAACTACTACGAAATCCAGGATAAGTTACGTATAAAATCCATTGACTGCAGCCACAATAATATTACAGAGCTTAACCCATTGTCAATTCCTAACAGCATTGAGCTCTTATTTGTAAATAATAATGAAATCAATTTCATTCATCCATCTACCTTCGCAGACAAAGTTAACTTGGTTAGAGTGGATATGTACGCTAATAAGATTGTATCCATGGAGCTGGACGCTTTGCGGGTTCCTATAATGCCGGAAAACAGGTCTCTTCCAGAATTCTACATCGGCGGTAACCCATTTCAGTGTGACTGTCAGATGGATTGGTTGCCGAAAATAAACAACATGACGAACCCAAGACAGTACCCAAGGGTGATGGACCTGTCGAGTATCGTGTGCGCCATGACATATTCACGTCAAGGATTCGTCATTCCGGCACTTGAAGCACAGCCGTATCACTTTCTCTGCTCCTACGAGACTCACTGCTTCGCACTCTGTCATTGTTGTGACTTCGACGCTTGCGACTGCGAGATGATGTGCCCAGAAAACTGCAGCTGTTTCCACGACCAGACTTGGGGCCATAATATCGTAGACTGCACCGGCCTCGGTAAAACAATAATGCCACCGAGGATTCCTATGGATGCTACTGAAGTATATCTGGATGGAAATAATTTCGACGAGCTGCAAGACCACGTTTTCATTGGGCGCAAGAACTTGCGCGTTCTGTTCGTTAACGCAAGCCACGTTCAGACGATCCAGAACCGCACTTTTAACGGCCTGCGTTCGCTGCAGATACTTCATCTTGAAGATAACTTAATACGTGAGTTGAAAGGCTACGAATTCGAGCGCTTATCGCAGCTGCGGGAATTGTACCTTCAGAATAATAGGATCTCGTTCGTAGCGAACATAACATTGATGCCGCTCATGTCACTGGAGGTACTCCGGCTGGACAACAATCGATTGGTAACATTCCCCGTGTGGCAGCTCAATCTGAACGGCCGCTTGAACGAGATCACTCTCGGCTATAACCAGTGGTCATGCAGGTGCAAGTTCCTACAGGCATTGCAAGCCTGGGTCTCCGACAATAGCCGCAAAGTGATAGACAGTGACAACATATGGTGTTACATTAATGACACGAAGCCGCCACTTCGCCGCGATATTGACTTCAACAGCACAGCCTGCAGTGATTACTACGTCGGAGGCTCTGTCATTCAAAGCATCATGGTTTCAGATTATCTTCCGATGGTTGTCGTCACGCTGTCTGTATTCATCGTCATTCTCACCCTAACTGTAGTGATCTTCGTCTTCCGAGAACCTGTCAGGATCTGGGTTTATTCGCGCTACGGCATCCGTTTGTTCCAGTTTAAGGGCGGCTCCAAACAGTTCGCCGAGGAGAAAGAGAAACTATACGACGGCTACGTATGCTACAGCCCCAAGGACGAAGAGTTTGTATTACATTCAATTGTGGCCGAGTTGGAGCACGGAAACCCTTCTTTCCAGCTGTGCCTGCACTATCGTGACCTTCCACATCAGGCCTACTTCCAGCATTCGACGTCGCCTGTCGTGTTGGAGGCAGCCGAGGCTAGTCGGCGAGTCATCTTAGTGCTGTCACGAAATTTCATGCAGACAGAATGGTCGCGCTTTGACTTCCGTTCAGCACTGCACGAAGCGCTCAAGGGACGTATTTTCAAGCTGGTGGTAGTGGAGGAGAGCAGCAACCTACCCGAGGCCGAAGAGGACCCCGATCTTCGCCCGTATCTGAAAACAAGTGCACGAGTCCGTTGGGGAGAGAAGCGGTTCTGGGAGCGGCTGCGTTACGCAATGCCTAACCGCGACAGCTACGCTCGACACCAGCACCACCACGCTAAGAAGAGCAGCATGTACCGCCGCAACATCAACAACTACACCCTCGAGTCGACGATGAGTAACGGAAACCCGGTGGAGAAGAACAAGCGGCAGCAAACGGCTGGTCAGCTGATGCCTCTGCAGCAGCTCCGAAGTAGCAGCAGTAGCAGCGAAGCGCCGCCTAGCTACTCGGGAGAGCCGGCAGCAGTGAGCAGGCCCAGCTCCGAACACATCTACTCGTCCATAGATTCGGACTATTCGACGCTGGAGCGCGACGGCTCGATGGTTCTGCGTGGGCTCAGCCGGGCAGCCCCGTGGCGAGCTGCCGCCACTTCGGTCACCGACGCGTCCGGAGTCCAGGCCTACCTAGTCTGAGTGGTATGTAGCTTGCAATGCATAAAATACACCTTGCTTTTATCCCTATCACCTTTGTTGTTGACAATTTTTGAACGATTCGTTCTGAAACGTTATAAATTAAACTCTGTTTTGTCATGAAAAGTTATTTTCATACGCGTTTCGCCCTTACGATGTCGGTTATCATCAGTGGAGACTTGGTGAGATGGTCGATCATTAACACTGATTTTACATTGTGTTAATCAACATTCTACTTCTTTTATTTAATGTGATTTCGTTGTTCCCTATTTCAATACAGCACCCTAAATTTTTCGTTACTTATCTTCCAGGTTACAAGATTTTAAAAAAATAGTTATAAAATTTTAAACATTTAAAAACACACACACACATGAAATTACTTAAAAGTTGTATTACAAACATTTCAAAACCACGTTGCATCATTTCGTTGACTTTATTTATTGTGTTTTGTCATGGACTACATAATAACTTTTAAGATATTTAACAAATTTGAGCTGGAAATTTCACAAAATTTATTTAAATCTCGCCAGCTTGGTAGGAAATTTGAAGATACGTTTAAGCGACAGTGAAAACGGCTGATAGATATTGAAATTAACGGCAAAATTTAATTTTTTATTACAAAATGAAATTTTCTTTTACTTTATACTTGAAACTACTTTGTACGAACTTTTACATAAAGTCTCAAAATATATTTACACACCTATTATCTATTTCCTGCGATTTTAATATTGTATTGACGTTCACATTATCTGTCGGAATAAAGTCAACGTCAACAAAAAATCTGGGTCACATAATTCTTTATTGTAAACCGCCAAGCATGAATGATTCATTAGTGAAGCAAGTCCACAGCTTATGGCCAGCTAATAAAACTTGGATGCATTCTCTGTGCCAGGCACCACGCACGACTGCATATATTTTTTCTATTTTTTTTAGCATCTGAATGTTTTGTATAGGATAAACGTTCATGCTATATGTCCCCAACCCTCCCCTATACAATTTATGACTTCTAATAAATGGCAATAAAGTATTTGCCTGTTATTGAAATCAGTGAAATGATATTAACTAAAGGCAGTAAATTTATTACCAATTTATTCGACATACGCCGTGTAGGGAATTCATTCACAGACGATTTATCGATTTTTTGACGAACCTTTAGACTACTGAATAAAATTATTTAATAATTTACTTTTATTTTTTCGAACAATGAATAAATACACGACGTTGTAGTCAGCGTATTCTGCGACCTCCTCACAGCTTCAAAGTACATTGTTTCTTTAAATGTACATTGTACAGGTACAATATTTTGTGCATTTTTTTAAAAAGTAGAGGACAGTTCCGTTTTTTTTTTTTTTTTGCGTATGCTACGTTTTGCTTAGTTAGGATCAACACATCGGCTTCCGTTTTTCTTTTATTATTGAATACCTGACAACTGCCCACAAAAGAGCTCCCGAAACATTAAAGTTTTTTAGTCGAGAGCTCATTCTAATTCCTATGAAGTATCATTCTGGTATTGTTCAAGACTTCCTGGCAAGTACTGCGATTTTTAACTTTTATTGGGATTAATATTAATTAAACATAATGGAGTTCTCGAATGACATAAATATTTGGTCGAGAGCTCTTTATGTCAGCAGTTGTTTTAGGTTTTCAGTTTCTTTAGTTTGTACAATTTCGTCTGTTCCTTTCACTGCTTCAGAGATAAGTATAGTCTCTTTTCTTGGCCACATAGAAACTTTTACAATTTAACAAAGACACATTTTGTTTCTAATACAGTTTAATTTTATTTGTTTAACAATGGACCTTTCTGACAAGAAATTGGTTATAATACAGTAGGATGAACCTAAATTTTTGCGCCCCAAAATCCATTCTTTAAATTTGACATCTGTTTAGAATTTTCATTTAATTTGATGTTCTACTTCTCTTTCTGTTGTAAAAACTAAAGACATTACTCCGTACAGCGAATTTTGTTTTTACAAGACACAAATGAAATTATAAGGTTATCTAAGAATATATACTGGTTTCAAACAACCAGGAATTTTGATATAATAAGACGGTTTAATTGAATTTGGAACTAAACGAATGGCAAATTCAGGCAGTGAAACAGTTATGCCCATCTTTTGTATTACTTAATACATTAATGTTACCAGTATGTGATTCTATATCAAATTCGTTTTTGATAACATGGACAACATTTTTCGCACTAGTGTTGTGTGTTGAAATTCTTAAAAGACTTTCTAAAATCAAAAGAGGACAAACGAATCGAATGTAGTAGTTATGTCTATTTTGCTACATCAACTCCCAGAAGACTAAACATCTCCAACAATTGTACTGCTGTGTAAAATGAAGATTTTGGTATCTGAAGAATACATTTTTTACTTACTAACCTTGGTACTTTCAGACAGCTTAAGAAAGTTAGAAATTATTTTAGGCTTCTTAGATGCTAAAATCTATGCTAAATTGAAGGAAGACTTTTTATATATATATATGAAAATACGTCACAGTTCGAAATAATTTTCCGATTTAATGACATTTTTAGTCCTTAGAATTACAAGTGTTTTTACTTTTCAAACATTTTGGTTAATTACTGGGAACGGATATTTTCTTTTTTTTATGTATGTCAGATAAAGCACGTAATGGTAGGCTGAAGTGATGTGTTTGCGAAGATACATTGTGAACGGAAGAGGAGACAAAAATATCCGGGACGCGATAATTATACTCATCGTTATTGAGGCTATGTCAACATTAACGTTATCGATGCTCAAGACCAATATGATTTTGTGGCGGGAAAAAGTTTCAGTATGCAAATGAAATAACTTTTACTGCTATTATGATACAGAAAGCCTAGTAGTGTTTTCTGACCAATTTTTATGACTTTGCTGTGGTAAAATTATTTATTTTCATTCAAGTGCTAATACAGTCTCATAGTTGTTAACTATTATTTTTAACTCTCTGCAGATTTTTCATTACGACGAATTTCATTTTCTTTTTACTTGATCAAATCTTTCAGGAGTATTATTGTGGAAATAGCTGTCACGTTTCAAGATGTTGATTTGAGGCTAGTTCACATCGTGGTAATTAGTGCAGGAGATTTAGTTAGCTTGCTAGAAGCTTGAGGCAGATTATCCATTGTTTACATTGTGGTACTAAACTATCAATGGCTAATGCCGATTATGAACTCCCCCCCCCCTGGAATGGAAGCTATTGTGTCATCTTAGTCGTTCCTAGCGCTCTGTTCCTTTTTTTTATTTTTTTCCCTGTTTAATCATTTCCACATAAGAGTTATCGACCCATAAATACCGTAGGCCTTAGTGCTTGAATATTTTTGTAGTTGAAGCAGCATTATAACTCTGCCGTGTTTAAGATTCATTTGTTTACGGCTGACTCCCACAGTGCGTTTGGACAGCAGCGTCAGGACTACGATAACAGCTGCACTATTACTGTCCTATATCTTTCTCTTTTTTAAAACAGCAGGACCAACAATAGCGAGACAGCGTGGAATGTACGGGAAGCCCTGACTACCTGTTGAGATCCTCATTAAGGCCCCCTGTAAACCTGTCGAACAAATATTTTGGTCTCCCGCGTTTGTATCCTCCAGAAATGTAAAACTCGTTTTATTAGAGTTCCTTTACTGTATCCTCCAGGTTATAACACCTGTACAGGTACTGATTTCTGGTCATCGGTTTTGGCAATAATTCCGTCAAGAGCTGTTGCCTACATTAAGTATGGATAATGTCAATGCTGTTTGCTACGCTGGCACTCCCGCTGCGGCCCTTCCCGACGTTCATAAAAGTAAAGTATCGCTTTTATGACAGCTCTGCTCGGTAGCAGCAGGTAGCCGGCAATACCATAGCGGCATCTTCTTTCTTCTCAAGCACTTTCACTTATTCTTGTGCTCTATTCATTTTTCTGTTTATTATAATTTACCTACCAAGCTCTCCAAAATCACCAAGGAATGAAGATTCGAGTTTGACTTCGGGCATTGGAGGTTTTAATTAAGTGTTACGTTAATATCTTGATGTTCTCACTCAGCAAAATTGATATTACATACTTCACATAGTGAGCACTATTGAACCACTCACTGCCTCCGCTTCCGCCTGTCTTCTGCTCTTTATTTTCATCCATTTAGTACGCTTATTTCTTCCTTCTCAAGTTTCTTTACTAACTCTTGTGATCCCTTTATTTTTTTGTTTGAGCTACATTTAGACAGGATGTGGACTAACACATTGACCACAAGATCGTGGAAACGCCGGTTAAAGTTCTTGTTCGGGCATCGCTGTGTAATGTTATTATTTTGATATCCTTGCTATAAAAATGGGTTGTTAGTTTATTTCTGCTATCAGTCCCAATAATCTAAACGTTATCTCGGGATACAACCTACGATTCAGTCATTCTTCTGCTCTTTATTGCCATTCATTTAGCTGATGTACACGCTGAAAATATTTGAATATACATTCAGTGTGTCCGTCTTCTGATAGTTTCTATGCTTGCCAATTTAGCGCAGAGTTTAATTTTTGACCATCGATTGTCATGCATTCGAGCCACGTTTTCTGTCGATTGGATTATTTTTATCTTAGCCATGGTGTTCGGTTCTTTGTACATATCACACATCCCTGTAATATGACGGATTATCCATTTTCTTCGTCTTACACGAACAAATGAAGTTACATAGCATCTGCCTTTCTAAAGCCGATAACCTGTTCATGTCCTCATCCAGGTGTCACATCCATGTAGCTTTACCGGCTGAGTCAGCATTTCATAGCTACTGATTTTGAAATTCTACGACATAGTTCTTGATTTAAGAAGGGATGCAGACCACATTTCCAGTGGTTGCCTTCCTGCCTATTTTTCAGCTGATTCTTCTCTGAGTTTTATACTAGATACATAAATTCCTTGATACGTAGACATGGTCCATAAATACAATTTCCCTTGTATTTGATTATATTTGTTAAATTATAGTCCTATTTTCTTTGTACTTGTTTCCAATGAGTCAGTCATGATTTATTTCCTGTCTGACATTACCTTCTTAACAGCAAGGTAAAATAGCGTTGGAGATACCTTAGCCCAGTTTCTGTTTTTTAGGCCTCTTATGTAGCTGAAAATTCTTATCTTGACTCTAGTACAAGTTATAGGTTATAAAGTTGAAAGTGATGTAACAATGGTACGTGTAAAAATAGTGGAGCTGACTGAATGAGTTTAATGCAATTTTTGAAGTTAAAAAAAAAAAAAATTAGCATAATTGAAAAACAACAAACTCCAGTAAGGGGTAAGGAAACTTGATTGATAACTGACATGTAATTCTTGTCGCGGGTTCATCACGAAACTAGGGATATATTTGTAGCTGAAATTTATTTTCCTGTAATCTTTATAAAATACTGTTGCTGTAACACAGAAGGTGCTAACTTAAAATCAGCTTAATTTAAGGTAGATTGAAACTTTATGAAATACCGAACGTGGAACTAATAATCAAGGACAAGTTGTAGAATTAGAGAAACTGTTAATATTTCTAACACCATGATAGAAAGATCTAATGATTAATTCGCCGATATTGACGCGGATATTGAGGATTAGAATTCATCCGAGTGAAATACTGAAACATTGGTGCACAAATGTTACAGTGAAGTTCCTATCCAGATTAGGACGTGGTTTAGTCACTTTACCGAGAAATATTACTCAGAGTTAGGTTGGCGTAATATAGACTTCTGATTCAAACCGGTAGGAAAGGTAATCGTCTACGTATCAAACACAACGCCTTAACAAATCGAAACGTAAGAAGAAAAGAAGCAAAAAATAAAGGCGAGGTAGTCAGTGGCAGCATCTCCTGCTGGCTTCCCAAATTATTTATCTGTTTCATTTTGGCTTCCCGACCACGGCCTTGTTTTAAAATGTGATGAGCTACGTGGTGGGGGAGGGACCCCTGCAGAGATTTATATCCCACCCGTAGTGTGAACACTAACTGACGCCAAACATCTCACCTCATTTCTGTTTTCCTTTTTCTTGCCTCGCCGCTAGTCACCACACAAGACTTAATTTCAAGCTCAAAGTACATTAAGAGGATCGTTCTATTTTTTTGTTCCGTTACAAAGATTTTCCTTTAAGTTGAACTTTTAACAACGTATTTTGCTGTGAACATCAGAATAACCGTTTTGTTCAAAGCGTTTGGAAATTTCACCTTCGGTTTTAACTGTCAAAAGTATTTCATAAGCGACAGCGGGATTCTTTATGTTTCAGTTAAACAATATTTCCATTGAACAGCAGCCATGTTAAATTTTTCGATTTTTTTAAAAATATTCCCAGCAACTTTCACAGACAGTTAGTTATTGATTTAATAACTTCCGTTTCACGTACATACAGTTTCTATGAAGAATACTTTGCAAAAATCTGTAATTGTTCTACCTATTTAGTAATAGTTGGCCACATACAAATTTCTTCTTTACTGCTCTCTAAGTCTCATATTTTTGTATGAAATACGAAAAACACGTGGTTTTTTTTATAATAAAAGTGTAAATTAAGCACCATGATTCCATCTCAGAGTATAAAATGCATGTCATTTAACAGTCAAGAAGTTCCTGATGTTTTATTAATTCATCTCAATGAGTACGCCTAGTAATTTTTCTCACATTTATTCGTAGCCCTGGCTAACTGCGATTCATATCGCACATTAACTGTGAAAGCCAAGGTAGTGGTTTGTGCTACAAAATTATTTGTAACAAATCCCAGTTATTAGGAATTTAGGAATACCGACACAGGTAATATTACTTATTCAGTGCTAGGCTGACGTGTGACATTTCGTTCAATCACTGTTGAATAATTATAATTAATGCCACAGATATTGGTTTAATTGCACCAGTTTTCTGACAAGTTCTGGCTAGAAAAATATTTACAAGCTTTATGAGTTTTCTTACTGTTTCATCCTAACATTTCAAAATATTTTTGAATTTTTGTATAAAACAGAAGAAAAATGTTTGAAATTTCGTTTTACTCGAATTTCTAATTTTTCGACTAGCGAAACCAATCTTTAATGCCCATCAGCTACAGTATTCTCTGTTGAAATAACACGCGATGAGTGACTGATTTGCGCAATTTCCGAGATATTCTGTTTGTTTTCCCCACCTGCAAAATACTTCCCTGTATTAGCTTTGTTCTTCAGGAATTCATTCCGCTGAAGTATTTTGAGATTTGTGCTTAAATACAATACAGTTGAAATGCGACAAAAACGATAGTGTTATGTTGAACTGAAGTATGGATAATCAATAGATTCCATTCCTGGCTGTTCGCAATAGGATCCACTCTTGCATTTTAAAATTTCAAGCTAATGCCCGCTTCTCTGAACAAAATTGATTCTAATATTAATCACAGTGAAACAAAGCTAGGGTATGATTTTCATTAATGTATAGATTTATGCCTATTTTATATATATATATCACGGTGTTCGCAAAACGAACTCATGCAAGGGTACCGTAAAAGTTAGTTCCCCGAAACGTCTTCTTGGACACTCAGTGCTCAATTATTTTAATGAACTACTGCTATATCATATAACTGGTGCATTTATTTTTTAGGTTTATGCATACCAGCGCTTCTTAAACGTAATTATGAGGTCCCTTAAAAATAACTTCAAGTTCCAATACTCTTTGGGTCTTGTTTCTAAAGGAGACTACGTATAATTGTAGTGTGCGCGATTAGAAGATGCTTGTAGAATAATTTGTGGAATGAACCCACGGATATCTTGCAGAATTCTAGATATGCTTGCAATGCCAGCACCACAAGAATTTTCCCTGCTAGCTTTTGTATCAGAAAATCCAAAATACTTTAGACTCAGTGCTGAAGTACACAGCAATAATATTAGGAATAAGTATAACATCCACAAAGATGAAAAGTCATTGTCAATTTTACAGAAAGTGATAACATTCACTGGAGCTTCGTAATTAAATGTACTACAACAGGTAACAAACTCTTATCTGCCAAAATCTGGAAGATTAAAAACTAAACTTAAAATGTTTTTGCATCAAAACTTACTTTATTTTGTGAAGGAATTTTCCCTTTGGAATTTGGCGATTAAAAAGGGGTGAGAAAAAAAAGTGCTTTGGTTAAGGAAGAGGGACGTGAAAAGTTACTGAGAATCACCGATATTTTGAACAATACCTTTTTCGTTAAATTATGTACAAAGTAGCAATTTAAATCTGAAAATTGTTTTGTGATGTAGTAAACTAACATGGAATACTATTCGTAGCTAACCCTATTGTAGATAAAAGACGTTAAGTAATATATTCGTAATTAGAAGTTAGCATTACTATTGCTTTTATAAGTTGTTCTCATGAATCGAAGCGAACATATCTAATCTAACCTAAGTTGACACTTCCGAAAATCATTGCCTTCTTAGTAAAGAGTTGCTACTACAAGGAAGTAAAAATGATGTTTGACGTTTCCTACTTTCGTGCCACCGCCAAGCCAGATGTTTCACAGATGTTTGATATTCGTCTACAATATTTCCGGTGAGGCGTCATGCACTACGTGCACTGAATATGGAATAGCTTACGCGCCTCCTGTGTGAATGAAGGAAAGAAGCCGCTCTTCAAATTAACATTACCTGCAGTCATAATTACAAGGCAGGTCACGCGTAATCGGGTGTACAGTACACTCACGAACTTTAGTCAACAGTAACTATTGTAAGAAGGATCCTTTTTTCTTTTCCTTATAACTCAACAGTTAATTGCTTTCAGGGTCTTTAGAAATGGTGCTTAGTCGTTTGTTGACAAGTAATGTAAATGAAACGAGTCATAGTCAGTATTAAGGAACCGTACTGGAATTCGATAAAGAAAGAACGCATATCTTTCCCGCATAATTCTTTGTTCTCGATAATGTAAGATAAAATACCTGAAATTTATGAGATTTTAATTTTTGATTTTTTTAAAGTTGACTTCAATGGTAAAAGTTAGTCAGTGATTTGTTCTTAGTTGTTACGAGAAAATATCTCTGGGAAAAAAATAACATGTATGTGCAGTAATCTTTGGAGTGGTTGAGAAGAAAACAAGAAGACAATGTTGGAATATGGCATGAGAACTTATAAATAGGTGAGAGTGCTTAAAAATGAACGTCGATACATATTGTTATGCATTTGATTGTGAATTTATTAAAATTGTAAAAGAAATGGAAAGCTCATAGCATCAACTGAATACATTATTAGTATTTCAATGAATTACTTGAAGTGTCGCAGCCGGTGCATACAAGAAAGTTAATCAGGTTGTGGCAACCAGATTACAATTTGGAAAATTGAAAGGGGTTTCGGCTAATATTCAAACAGCCAGCTCCACATTTGAGTATCTTCTATGCACATATTTATATGGGTGTGGTCAGTAGATAGTTTTTATATCGTACCGACAAAATAAAGACAGTTACAATACTTAATACAAGAATCGCCCATACCAGAGCGCGAATACGAACCTGGTTCTCCTACATTGCAAGACCAGCACCCAAGCTTCTCCTTTTCTGTATCGGCATCTTTGGCTTTCGTAACTTGTTAAGGGAGATAGCTAAGATTCAAGTAAATCCTTGAATGAAATATTTTCTTGTAAGGAATCTGACCCAAATCGTTTCATATGTTTTATGATAGTCATGTATCAACTCTCCAACACTCCCGTCGCTAGACTGCTAAGACACTATAGCCATGTCTGACGCTCGACATAGTGGTTCAAGGCGCCGGTTGTATATTACATGACCAACAGGCCACGAAACATGGTTCTACAGTGCGTATGAAGTTATGATCTCAGGCAGGGACGTTGAAGAGTAAGCCTCAATTGGCTGACACCAGGTAGCATACTCCTCAACAGAAACAGCATACTGCTCTCTGCATGGCAGCTGCCTACTCTTCAATAGCTTTTTAAGGGAATAATTGGCGCTTAGACCAACTAAAAAGGTTTGGATTATTTTCTCATAATGTTTTCTTCACTTGCCAAAGTATTCGTTACTACCATATTAAAAACAAAATATGACTGATATAACATTTAATTAAAACCTACCGTTTCCTTACACCATCCAGGAGGATATACGGCGATTCATTTATAGAGACGTGGCGATGAAGACAAAACTGAAACAAGAAAGTTGCACTGAATTCTATTGTCAACTTGTGATTTTTCTGTTAGGCAACTCTCATACGGTCTGTACGGCAAATGATGGCTTTTATTTTATATTTTGCGTAGTTACAATTCAGAGCATTATTCCTATCCTTTCTAACTGTGTGTAAGCTACAATGTGACTCGTATAATCTACGTTAATTATTATTAATATGCTGCTGTGAGAAACGCCAAAAATCCCGATAACGTTAGTATTTCCTTGCGCTGTTTGCGCTCCATTTAGATTCGGCTCTTCCTTTAAAATTAAACATTTCAAAACACAGATTGAAATAACTGCGCCAGTGGTTTCAGCTTTTTTGAGACATCTTTTAGGAGGGATAACAAATCGGATATTTAATGCAGTGAAATAAGATTCCCCTACTATTTACGGCTAACAGTCGCTATGTACCCAGGAAGGAGTTGTTTAGAATGTGCTACACATTCTGAGAAATTAATTGAAAATCATCATTTTTGTATGCTGATCTACTTATTTGGCTATTCAACTTCCACCTACTGACTGATATGTACCAAAAAAAAAAAAAAATAATACATTGGTCGGGAAAGTTTCTATTTACCACTCAATCCACCTTTCTCGTGCCTATTTAAACAAAGCAGGTAAATAAACCTACAGTTTTACATCGAATCTCAACTACGGAAGGTCTTAGTGTAATTCGCATAAACAGCACGAAGCTTTTCCAGAGGTTCAAATCACCGTAAAAATTCCGAGATTCCAAAATACTGCCAATGTGATTCCATGGTTTCTGGTTTCAGTTGTAGAGTATATTTCTGGTAGTTAGTAGAGCTGGAGGGTGATCTAAAAGATTCTAGGTTCCGTTACCTGTAGCTTATTTGGTTACTGTGCCTGAAGATGTATCGTCACCTTATGAGGAAAAAATTCTTTTGGAGTTTGTAGTAAACCGTAAGTATCCTCCCTTATCATTAATAATTGTTCTCGCTTCGTGTCTACGACTAAATAGACTGCATACCACAGGCAAACACTTTTTTAAAATACCCCATATGGTGACTGCAACGGTTGGTCAGGCGGGTGAGTGAGGTAGCTGCTATGCAAGTGTGCGACAGATTTATGTCCAAAACAATCACAGGTTTGCCAAAAATAGAATGATAAATAAAAAAAAATATGACATAGGATTTATACTATCCACCTTGAGGTTTCTATAGAATAAGAGAATCGTGGATATGACACTATCTTTTGAGAAAAACTATTTTTCTGCTGCTTTATCTGAAGGTGAGTACACTGTGGTCAGACCCGAAGACAGAAGAATGCTCTATAACGGCGCTGAGACGACTCAAGTTTGCGGTCGCACCGAATCGATACGGGCACGTGACGTCAGGGAATGCACTGTTGTTAGCCAACCATTTATTAATCATGATTTATTCTTTAGAAGAGATGTTACGGCGCGTTATCGCCGCTCCGAAGCGTGCACGTAACGAGCCCATATATGGCGCGAAGATTGATAGAATTGTCCATCAGCCGCACGCTACGGTTGCGCCTCGTTATGGCTTTACACTGCGGAAATATTGCTCGTAGAACCAGTTTGAGAGCAACAGTTACAAGTGAGATTCCCGTAGGGTGATAGGGTGCACCTTGAAGTCGGGCTGCGGCGCCGGATATCGTCACTCATCACACAATTACGACACCACAAATTACTGGACAGACTCAATTTTTTTCCGGTAGAGGTATTCTTCGCCACAGATGTGTAGGGGGCCTCTGTGCACATTTTTCTCTCCAGCAGAAACTCGTAGTAACTGTCACTGGCACTTGGTTATTGAGTGAGGGTAGTGAATACGCCTGGAAGTCGTACTTGCCACAAAATTTTGGAATCCACGCAACCTTTGGATTCATCTGAATTTTGGTCCCCGTATAGGTAAGATAGGATTTTGGACGTTTTACAAGTTGAACACGCCACAAAAAGAGATTGTAGAGATCGCGCAACTATTGAACTGTATTTTCGTCCCATAGATACCGTCCTGAAACGGCGGAACCACTGGGAGAATTGTTTACAACTCAAGGGAAACCATTTTAGAGTGTTCCCGATTATTATAACTCCGGGTGAGGAACTGAATAATTCACGGCAAATGATTCATAATTATGGTTTACGTGCCTTATACCTGGTCATTGTTTCAGACTAAATGAAACAGAGAAGATGCAACTAGTGGTGCTATGACAGCTTCCCTTGAACAATGCCTACAGCTTTTGGCATTAAAGGAAATTATATGTTGTAATGAAAGTTCTCGGGTCTCCCACTGGGGGTACCCTTCTACCGAAGAAGTTGCATCCTTTTTTCAGAACAATCTTTCACATGCTACCGTGTTATGGGAACGTATATTTTCCATATTTATTGTTTCGTGGAGTTAGTAAATGAGGGCAATAAGTTTTTAAAAGTATAATGTATTCTGATCCCGTATTTAGTTAATCGTACTGCGATAAAAGAATCTTTAATCTTACCCCTTGTTTTATGACAAATGGCTGAATTGCTGGTGATATCTTGTTTCGTCTGATACAAATCATGACTTGCACAGTTCAACATTTTCAATTATTTTTAAACCTGCTGTTTTGCCAATTTCTCATGAGAGCAAAATTCCTCGAAAAATTTCACTCGTGCAATTGTTCCTACAGTTGCAATGTACATATTAAAAATTTGACGTAATGTGAACATAGGACGGAGGTTATCTCCCACCTCCCTCACATAACTTGTCAAGACTTTAATCACAGGCAAATTATGCTGTACATCTTTCATAAAATATCTGTATAAGTAGATTATTTTGTAGAAGTCGTTTATATTAGAGTTCTGTCTCTGAGAAACGGCGCTATCAAAAAGACAAGCTTACAAACAGTTCTGTACATATGAGTCATGATGGGCGTTATAATCAAGCAGATGTCGTGATGTGAAACTAGCTTATTAGAGGGTGGCATGTTCTTTCTTATGGATATCGATTTTTATGTCTTAAATGAAGATTGACGGTGCCATAAATGACCTCATTATACCCGTGCGTCCGAAACACTTTGATAACCGCAAACTTGGTGCTGTGTGGTAGTTTAACTACTTCTCCGTCTTAGAGCGACTCATCATTTGTTTAGGAAAGTTCACGGTTTAATTTATTATTCGTCATTGTATTACTATTCCACAAGTAGATTATTTTCTGTATTTTTTCGTTTCTGGGTGTGCTAGGGTTTCCTTGAGCCATGCTGGAAGTCTCTTCTGAGTCGTGGCTGTTGCTCTGCATAATTGCGACGACAGAAATCAGAAACTTGTCAGCTCGAAACGTGATAACGGTATCGCGCTTGTCATCTCGCAGCCCGATGAATCGAATATTGCTGAATCAGAAGGCCTCATTTACTCGCCACGCTCCTTGGAAACGGTATTCTACGGCTTCTTATACAGCTCTGATACCATCCAATACCTTGAAGTGGTAAATTTACCCCTTGACCGCTTCTATTACTTTCTTTGAAGTCCTCCATCTTTTGCATATCCTGGTAAAACTTTGAAAAGTAATTCGATTGTGTTTCTTGCTAAATGTGAGGCTGTTCTAATTCCATCTATGGAGTCTTTTATATAACTATATTTATACTGGATAGATGGCTTTAGTGTAGAAACATGGGTCCCGCATTTTGAATGAATGAATCCTAGATTTTTTTTAAATATATTTTCTGTAAAAAGTTCTAGAATTTGTGGGCAAAACTAGCTTGACTGAGTAGAATTCTGAAAGACTGAATTTCTTGTACCATAATTTCATTTTCACCAACGGCCGGCCATATTGTAACGAGCCGCGCTGTCGCCACGTTACAAGGTGCATTTTTATTATATATGTAATAATATAAGAGTAATTTACATAAATCTTGGGTGACCACGTGAATAGATTTTTGTTGTAATTTTATAAAGTACGCAAGATTCCAAGTGAGGACTGTAATGAAATGGTGAACTTATACAGTGTATCGTAGCAAAGCGAATATTAAAGAGTTATTGAGCTATGTAGGCTAGAAGCTAATCTTGGTCTTTCCGAGCCATGGCGACAGGACGTCGCAGATTTGGGATTTGCCAGACCACACACACTGCTCCCTGGGGATGGGTCACTCACCGAGCGGGAAAAGCCTGCCGTCCGAAACCCGAATGTTCTCTCGCCCGGCGAACTTAGCCGAATATGTCCGACCTCTGTTGGATTCTTTGGCCAAATCACATATCGAGGATATCACGTGACATTAGGTGCCGACCTGAAGGTCCAATCAAAATGAGCGTATAACTCAAAATCCTGGGAATTTTTGTTGTATGTGAGCTTCGAGACTACAAATGGGCGGAGCAAGAAGTTTCCTCGTGGACCGAAGAGCGAGGAGCTGAGATTCTACATTCTAACTTCGATCGCACCAGTCTGAGGTTGACTTGGAAAGTTGACTTCATTCGCTAACTGCAGCTTGCCTTGCTGGAGCGAGCGTATCACCGCAACACAGCCGGTAATGCGATGATGCGCATTGCCAGACCAGAGATGCCTATAGCCGACTTGTGAGATAATCTCACATATCGTGGGTCCGCTACACTCATCACAGACATCAGACGCAGAACTACAATGGTAATTGATTACGACCAAGCCATGTGATTGTGCATTCCGTGAAACAGAACCCGTAAGCGACTTTGAGAGGATAGGTCCATGTTCTCACTTTGTAATTGTAAAAACCCCTGAGCTAGCGGCATAATTTGCCAGAACTAGTTATTTTCGAATGATATATTGTTCATTCTGGCGCCCATGATTTTCTTTTTAACTGTAAAGTCACAGTATTATGATGCCTTTGTCTGAGGTAGTCATAACTTGTATTTTTCATTGTTTCCAGTTGTCATTATTTCTTGCATTTTGATTCTGAGATATTTAAAAGTAAATATACAATTGTTTGCTTGCCCATGACGGCTAATTGTAACTCTGAGCGTTGCTTTTATGATTTTGCCAATTTGTGTTAATGTTAACGGTAAATTCGCTCAGACTTGTAATCGCCAGTGATAAGAAATAAATGTCATATTGTGACAATTTTTCCTAAATTCCAACCAACGTCGAGATTCTTGCTAAATTAATAAATTTCCAATCCTTCGTAAAAATTAAAATTAAAAATCCACAGTTATTAATCATAAAGGTATGAAAGATAATTGTAATGTGGTTTGCCCACCAAGGCACCCACCACAACGATTAAATCGATACAGTTTTTTCCAACAACTGTTTATGTTTTATCGGCTTTTTTTCAATAAATATCGCGTATTCCGTGATTAAACACGATGCTTTCCGTAACATAGTAGGATGTGGGGTAAGGGGTAACTTAATGGATTCAGGGGTTATGTATTTTGTGAACAAATCAGTCGATTATTTCAGAAATCTATAGCCCGATTGCGTAAAAATAATGAAATCTGAATATTTCATTATTGTCAGGGCTGAAAGTAGTTTCTTAATTTCTCAACAGATCTTATAAATAACAATAATTCTGTTTGTTAATCCTAACTTATTGAAACACAGACTGGCTTACTGCCTAGGTGGAAACAACAAAAAAAACTTTTGTTTCTTTGTTTGTTTGTTGTCGGTTTTTTTTTTTTTTTTTTGGGGCTATGTGCCTCATGAAGGAATTATCCCGTGATTCGATGCAGTGATTTCTGGAAATCAAGGAAAACCAAAATCCGGATCACCGGACCGGGGATCGAACCAGCGTCCTCCCGACTCCAGTGAGCCCCTGCCAACACAATGGCTGGGTTTATTCCCTCTCCTGCCAACCAGATTTTGCATTCCGTAGTTTCCCGAAACGACTCCGGGGGTATAACGGGATAGTTCCTTCGAAAGGCCTTGACAGAATCCCTCCATTTCCTAATCCCCAATCTCACCCACCACTAATGACCTCATTTTCCATGAGGCGTAAAATCCCAGACAAAAGAGATAAATAAGTTCTCTGAAAGTGCTGATATCTGCTAATAATTTAATTCTGATTTTTTTTTTTTACATTTATATTTCTCTTTAGATATTTTATTTTGCTGTTTTCATTCCAAAACTGCATAGCGGAAAAACTTTTTAACGAAATTCTTTTTACTACTCGATCCACAACACTATGCACTCTGCTGTATTATTTCTGCCCCAAACCGAGCGTGGTGGGTGAATGGTTAGCGTTCTGGCCTCGCATTCGGGAGGACGCCGGTTCAAATCCCCTTCCGGACACCCAGATTGGGTTTTCCATGGTTTTCCCCAAATCACTCCAGGCGAATGCCGGGATGCCTCATTCAAAAGGCCATGGCCGAATTCATTCCCATTCCTAGTCCCAAAACCCATCCCGCCTCTAATGACCTCGACGTCGACGAGGCGTAAAGCCATAAGGAAAAAAAAATGCCCCAAATAGAATTTTCAAGATTCGTCGTTCATTTATAAATCGGAATCTTTTTTATTTGTCACATTTCGGCTGTGAAACTGAAGACTGGTCTAGTGAGCGGTGTGCATCCACCAGCTTTCAGTAGCCGAACGAGTTCTGCTCCCAGGACGCGGCGAGGCAGGTTTTTTTCTGTTTCCTCCGCACAGTTCTACATCTCGCAGTTTATACAGTCCGTTATAGAATACCTTGTGCGAAGACCTGAATAAACGCTATGAAAAAGATATTTAGAATATCTAAATTTTCCCTGGCGCTGGCGAACACGTTGCATTTCATCCTCAGATTCAAACTAATAACTATCCTGTTGCTCTATTTAATTGTGGTTACAGAAAGTTTGCAACAAACAATACAGCTATTTGGAATTGCTTTTCCACCCATCATGTATGTAATAAATATTTAACGCCATTTATGGCAAATATGATAATGTTATTATTATTATTGTTTTTCAATGTTCAAAACTTTACTGGAAATTATATTTTTGTTTCACTTTCACTTAAATAATTTTGATGGGGAAGGGTAAAAGCATAATACAGTCGATAATAATGTGTACTGTTTTTCTTTTTCCTATTATCGAACAGGAAGATGTTAAATGCCTATATGTTTAGGTGATCTGAAGACTAATTAATACCTTCATAAGTGGTTAATGGTCACTACTACCTGGAGTGTTTAAGAAAATACCATATAAAATGAAAAAAATTTAATTGGTCCTCTATCCAGCAGGCGAAACAGAAGTTTTTAAGTCAATTTTACAGTCATATTTGCTTAAAATTACAGGCAAAATTGAAATTAAATTTGATACATTGTGTTTCTTATCAATAATATCACGCATCACGGCAGTTTCAATAACTGTATTCTCTCGTGCTCTTCCAGGTATATGAAAAATTTACAGTTCACAATTTCAACCAAGTTCTGTTATTAATATTTTTAAATATTATATGTCGGTTTATTACGACGTATATTTTCAGAAAAGTTCAGAATCTTAGCTTTTAGTATGCACTGCTGGTGAAATGATTTGAAAGATTTCATTGGGACTATACATAGCACGTATTGTTTGTGTGTAAAGCTCGGGCCGACAATTTTTTTAATGCTTGTCTTTAGACTCGTGCAATCACATTTCAGAAACGTCACGTTTTATAACTCGACAGTTTTTAAGGCCTGCGGTATAATGAGCGCACCTCATTCTTGCTGTCAGCAGATAAGTTGTTTGTTGTTTGATTGCCGTTTTTAGGGTCCCATTTACGCTCTGAAGACTTGCTGGGGCGAACTGAAATATTTTCCTATCTAAAGCCTCTCCCTTAAAAAGATCTCTAAAGTGCATGGACACCGCTCAACACACGGGACTGTCAGCTTATCACAAATACGCCGCAGTTGCTTTTTTTTACTCTGCTATGAAAAATCGCTGGGCTCGTCCGGCTTCAGATATCAGAGGGCAGCAGACGTTACAAATACTGGCAATGCGTGCGTGTACTTTTTATTTTGAATAATTGTGGGCGCACTTGTTGGAAAAAGATGCGTCGACGAGTTCAGAAGAGTGTATCCTCTACAAAATCTCTTTGGTCCGGCATAAATCCCACATTACGTCCGCTGGATCCCAGTGGAGCTTGACGTGTCACTAGGGCTTTGTCAACACAATCACTGGCCGAGTCCTAGCACAATCCTGGTGAAACATGATTGCCTCTCCGTCGGACATCGTTCGTGAATAACAGCGAATAACCACCTGTCTTCATCTACCTCTCTTTTTTTATGTATTCCGTTGCTTGATGAGGTGTAAATGCAGCTGAGCTGAATCATTAGGTCTTCGTGATTGGTAATAGTTTAGTTTTGACCTTTTACGGATTAATTGGGGAACATCGCAAAATTCGAAAATTGTGTATTTAGGTATGTGTATATAATTGTAGATACACGTGAAAACATCACTCAATTTACTTCATACGCAAAATAAACAAAAAACAACAACATAAAAACAACTAAAAAATTAACAAAAAAAACAAAAACAAAAATTAAATTAGGATGTCGTATATCAGCTGTACTCTCAATTTTGTAATATTGAATTCTCAAGCTGAGGTTATTTCCTTAATATATCAGTGATATAAAAGTATTTTATTGCTACAAAAATCGCACGTCAATTCTAAATTTCAAACCGAACGTTGTGGGTGTATGGTAACACTCTGACCTGGCTTTCGGGAGGAGGTGAGTTCGAATACTCGTCCCGTCATTCAGAGTTCGGTTTCCCATGGTTTCTCGAAATCACTCCAGGTGAATTACACGATGGTTCCTTCAAAATACCATGAATATATTACTTCCCGTTATTTGGCCCCAATCCTTTCCCGTCTCTAATGACCTCGACGTCGACGAGACGTAAAGCTACAAGCAAAATAAATAAATAAATCAGCAATCATAGTTTCTGCCATACTGCCCGTTTTTAAGATCATATTTGCATGCATATTTCGCTGGTTTTTTTTGTCATAAAGATCCGGACCCTAGTTATAGGTTACATAGTTTGAAGACATTCTAAAATCGCTCACTTCCGGCGCTTGACAAGGAGCAACATCGTCAATAAATAAATAAAAAGTGTATCGCAGCTTAAGATGATGCAGCACACGTATTTACTAATGCTCATCAAACTCAGTGTAACAGACGGAATTGTTATTTGAAATCTGAGAGTCTTATGTTTTGATAACAAAAATTATTGATTTGTTCACTCTTATCACAGTTTGCCAATCTCTTGCTCCTTTCTCAGTTTAATGTTTGTATTCCTTCAATAATAATTTCAGTTACGTTTTACGTCACATACCTGTGGGTATTTTGGCTTTATTGAATCCATGTAGGCATTGCTGTAAGCATTTTTACCGACGATCAGGTGCCAGCTTAAGTTTCACGCTATTGAATAGTAAAAGCAGTGGTCCTGGATTTAATGATGAGCTCGTCATGTGCTGCTACTATGATGTGACTCCGTGTATGCAATTTAGAATTCGCTTGAGTCGTCAGTGAACGGGCATGAGGTTGCTGTTTTCGGCCATGCGCGTATATCATTAAATCGGCAACATGTTCTCTGCAGTGTCACTGATGTAGCAGAAGATAATGCTGACGACGTAAGCCCATTCAGTGGTTAGAAAAAGAAAAAATGCGTCAACTTAGCATTTACAATGACTAGCGCCGTTTTAGAAACCAGTGTGAATAGATTGTTCCTATCCGGTGAATGAACACTTGAGCATAGACATTTATTCGTTCGAGTTTTAGCTCCTTGTGTAAAATAGTCGCTTGTTTGTCAAAGAATTTTTGCATCACACAGAGTAACAGTTATTGTGCTATCTTTGCTGTTTTGTGGGTTCGAATCCCCGTCCGGGCACCCAGATTTGGGTTTTCCATGGTTTCCCCCAAATCACTCCAGGCGAATGCCGGGATGCTTCCTTCAATAAGGCCATGGCCAAATTCCTTCCCGTTCCTTGTTTCCAGCCCCAACCCGCCTCTAATGACCTTAGCCGTCGACGAGGCGTAAAACCATGAACAAAAAAAAAACAAAAAAAAAAATCGTTGCTGTTTGGTTTCGTAAAAGAGGATTAATGTATGACCGGTGGTTCAGTAATAAAGTGCTTGTTGTTAGTTTCAGCAGATTGCAACCGTTTTAGTGTAATCACGTAAATATTGTTTTCCTACTAAAACACCTATTGTGAAATGCAATAATTCATTAAAATATTTTAGTCTAATTCAGCATGCGGCTAGCCATATAGTATTTTTAGAATTGCTGTGTCAGTTTCATTCCATAAATGTATTATTTGTCCATACAACCTACAGACAAGATAGACACAACAATTAATTCAAGATTGTCATCCCTTGTCTGGGTGTAATGCAAAAACTCTCCGTGACAAATATCATATCATCTTAAAGAAATATCTTCTGAGGTCTATAAGTTTGTCAGTTTTCTAGTAGCTCAATTTGTATTTTAATATGAATTTTCAGTAAAATTTCTCCTATAGGCGGCGGCGGTGGATCGAAAAAATTCAGTTGGTTCGATAGTGTAAATAATGAGGAGATCCTGGTGAGGGCACAAATATTTTTAAGACTATCGGAAATGGAAGAGAGTGTGGTTAGAAAAATTTATAAAACATCAAAGCGTTATTTCTAATGAGCCGAGAAAAAGAAGAGGACGATGAAGATACCGGACGGTGGATGATATTAAAGTGCAGAACAGCTACACCATGATGAAGAGAATGGTGAAGTGGAGAGTATTTAGAGATGGCTTGCGAAGTCAAGACCTAGCTTAGGGATAGAAACTTACACTTACAAAAAAAGAAACAGTTCATTGCGCGGAAGTGTGAAACAGTCGCAAACGGCGACAAAGTCCATACTGAATGAATAATGCCGGGCTGACGTATCTGAAACCCACAATGCAGGGAGCGATCGGCTAGCTACAGCACCACATCCATTTACAAACCGACCCCTTCATCACGTTCGGTCAGATAATAATATGCTAATGAAGGTGGTGAGTACAGATAATTTTTAAAATTAATGCGGCTGACAGGGTATCCATTAAAATTTATATGGCCGTCATGTGATACAGGACTTTAGCTCGTTACGGAGCTCGCATTTGGGAGAAAGTTGCCGCTGCCCTTCACTAGACACGGCTTTCCGTATTCATTCTTCTGACTGAGGAAATCATTGGACTCGTTAATTGGATCGAACGTGAGCCGGATCATTAGCGCAGGTGGTCGATCCAGTACGCGGATGTGAGTCTTTCACGGGTTACGTCGGTTGCATTATCTAACAGCTGGCAAAGAATCACAGCTATTTACGTAATAAAAATATTAACTTTTTTCGTTTATGGCTTTACGCTTGGTCGACGTAGAGATTATTAGTGGGGTGAAATGTCTAGGGACAAAGAACGGAAAGGTGTACGGCTGTGGCCTTTTGAGAGAACCATCCCTGAAAAAGGCACGAAATTTTCAAACCATAGCAATATGGTCTTTCAACCCTCAAGCACATATGTATCCTTGTTTATTCACCGTTTGCAATTATAATTAGGTTAGTCTCATTAACAATATTTGGTTTCTGCTAAATCTTGTGTTGTTCATACCATCTTCTTTTGGCCCTAGAACTCATTCGGTATTTTCAGCTATACAAAAAATAATAATAATAATAATAATAATAATAATAATAACAATAACTTGTAACTTTTTGATTGAATGAGGTTGAAGAGAGTGCAGTAAGGTATGGTAAAGCTGTTACCTGGTATTCGGGAGGATGCGGGTTCAAATACACGGCTGGGCGGTTTCTCATGGTTTCCCGAAACCACACCAAGAAAATTCCAGTACGTTTCCAACAACCCCCCTCCCCCCCAACCTCCCATCCTCTCGCGCCTCTGATCACCACGCCGTCGACGAGGGGTAAAACACGAAGGAAAAAAATAATAAGAGTGTTGGGTGTATATAAGGCATACATTGGTGATAGAACTTGAATGAATATTTGGAAAAAATGCAAGGTAGTATGTACAACAGCAGAGATGTCTATGACTATAAACTAGTATAAAATGATGTAAAGTTTTCACTTATAGTCACAGACTGGAGTAAATTTTCAGGAAAATTGTGAAAACTATATCTTTAAAATTGAAATAATTGAACTTAATTTTTCGCAGAGTGTAAAAATAGATGTGTCAGTGAAATTACAACGTTTCTTATTCTACATTGCAGTTTGCAATAATGATAAAAAAAACTGTGCAGTAATGTGATGAACAAAAAAATTAAACAGGAAATCTGTGATTTTGGTGACTGATCTAGTGTCACAGCTGTTTTCCGTATCCGTAATGATATCACATTATGTTAGTGGTTGATGCAACAATGATCAAAAGAAATGTAAAAGTTTAATTTAAACGTTTTACAGGTGGCATTTGGGTTATCTCACAAATGGAATACGCTGTCAAAACGTTTCGTTATGATCAGCTCAGATCGTTACATCGTTACAAATTTATTTTTTTATTTTTTCATCACACCGACATTTGGGATGTTTGAAAACACTTCAACTGACATACATGCTGAGCTATAGGCAGCTTCTGAGATGGAGCTAACCAAAATGATTTATCGTTTTACTAGCTCCTACCCGTGACTTCGTTCGCGTGGATTAAGAATTTTTTTGCCAGAATTGAATATAGAAAGTTGTTGGTAACGAAGGATTGGTCCCAAAAAACACCGAATCGGCATAATATGACAGGAAAGCTATCACTATATCATTCTACCGTCGAATCAGTCTCTTGAAGAGAATCAATTTCCAACATATTTCTGTCACCATTCGATAAGGTCTCAAAATTTCGTGACTACAACTGTTAATCATACTGGAATAAATTTCCTGTACCCTTCATACAGATTTTCTTGTCAAATTCCATCAGTATCGATATAGCCATTTAGTCGTCAAAACGTAACAAAAAGACAGAGACTTACTTTCGTATTTATAGTATTATTACTGCGGTTCACACACACAAACACACACACACTGACTGCGAACAACCCCTGAGGGATCATTATAACGTAAAAAGTGTACACCAGCAGCATTGCAAGACTACCTATGATTTGCCTCACATTGCACCCCTAACTTTGTAATATCTGCAGTTTAACATTCAATCTGAAAAACCGACGGCCGAGGCGTGACTCTTACGATCAAAAACAATTTTTGAAAATCTTAGCCTCCACGAAGATTTGAACCGGAGACCACGACCCAAACATTAGTAAGCCAGCGCTTTAGCCACTGAGCTACATGACCGCTACACGGAAAAACAGTAGAGAGACTCCATATCCAACGCGTCTGTCTATCGCAGTTCAGTAGTATTTCGAAATTATGAGACAACATGTATTGTTCAGTAGTATTTCGAAATTATTAGACAACATGTATTATTTATACAGATAATTTTTCAACTAAATGTAGACAGTATTTTTCTCCTTGTTTCAAAGGATAATTGTGCAAAGTTTCATCGAGATCGGATGAAAACTGTGGATTTGTATGAAGAACAAACAAACTAACAAACAAACACACATACATTCATCTTTATATATATAGATTTCTCATATTTGTTTTACGGCTGTATAACTCCTCTACCCCTTCAATTGGTGGTAGCAAAACCTGTGCAATATTTTTCACCGGCGGTTATTCAGTCACATAAAAGCGTCGTTGTTTACAGCATTGTCTTTACACGTAGTTTACTCATTAGCATTTATCAATCGCCGAGTCGAATATAAACAACAATTTATTTTACTCACCATTACGCAAAGATCTGATATAACTATATCCTCGTTCAAATACGAAAAGTACAGTAGATTCCTATAAATTAAAGCATAAGAGAGACTTCCCGGTAAATCATATCGAAAAGCCTTTATAATTTATATATATTTTCTGAGAAATTTACTCAGGCTATATTTATATTACAACACATATCATTTTATGTTGGCAATTGATACAGCAACTTGCTATTGGCCACTTTTACGTGGGTTCTGAAAGATTGTCCTGCCCTTAGCATGTCTAGTGAAAAATGATAATATTTGTGTATAAACTGCAGTGTATGTAAATTAACCACGTCATCACTGAAAAACTACTGAACCTTTCGAGTCCATATTCACGCGATATGTTATTGAGGTGGATCATAAGGTTTTTGGTTGTTTCATTCCAACAAGTGGCGCTGGAGTCTAATAATTATGGGACGATGTTGTTCATACTAGCAGGAGTACATTTAATATTGCCTGGTGGAGCGCTCTCTGAGTTAAAATGCCTGTTGTTCGATTTTCCAAGTCAATTCTAGAATTAATACCACAGTCTATACACATACAATTAAAGCAACCTATTCGTACATATGTCAGGCAGCACCAATTCAAAAATTGCTTGCAGAGAAATCGTGTGAACAATTCTGAAGTGTGCCTGTGGGTCACCAACAAATATAAGATTCCCAATTAGAGATAGCTTCAAGGAGAAGCAGATAGAAATGACGCGCTCAAACGTGATTTAATCATTGCACACAATGTAAATTCAGAAGGATAATAGAAGATCCAAGAAGACGGAAGAAACAGGACTGCTTCTCCGCTTTTACGTAGCCAACCATTGCTTCTTTTACATTGTAAACCAGAATGGACAGCAAATATTTCAGATCCCGCGTGACGAAATCCCAGGCACAGCTTGCATTAGTGTATATTACTTATTGATCCAAATTGCCAAGCGAAAAAATATCTGAAAAAATTGTGCTATGCTCTGGTGAGATATTTTTAACATAATGAGGTGGTATTTCCAGGAATAAACATGTGACATAAACTATTCTTTTTCGGACAAAAAGATGAATTTGAAGTCTTGTTGAGAAGGAGTAAGTGTACATATAACACATTAAAATTAATTACAGTTTATTGATCTTCAACCAACCGTACCGTGCACAGTGTTGCTAAAGTTGTAGGTGGTTAAATACTTGCTTTATTTGTTGAGAAAAAAATTCAGACTTAGTTTCTTTCACCTTCTATTCCTTACAAAATTTCCGCGTGGCCCAACATAACATCATTTAGTTGAGAGTGACATCATATTTCTGGCTTAACTTACGACGAAGTATATAGCCTGCTATTGATATTCTCTAATCCATCTTTATGGAATCTAATTGTAATTTCTTTTAACATTATCTGAGTGAGGGAATTGTATCTCGAACGTTGAGCAGATATACGAAATGTGTGTGTCATGGTGGGATCTAGAGTGTGCCATTCATTATTAAAATGGGAACGCTAAAAGCTTTTTATCCGGTTAGGCCGCGGTAACTTTCCTGTTTTTAATGCTGGTGTTAGGAGCTATAATACAATTCCTGTTTTACATTATGGCACGCTAAAATCTTTTATATTGCTACGGCTTTGTATGGAAGACAACACTTCCGTGAAATTTCAACCATAGTTACTCAAGCTTAGCTTTTCAAATATAGAAGCATTAAAACCATTTTGAAACAAATCTTTATCCTTCTGAACTAATCATTGGAGGTTAGAGGCTATTTCTACGATGATAAGAAGTTATTTTACCTATAAAGATTTTCGTTATTAGGTTTATGACTTGTTTTTAACTAATGAGAAACTGATTTCTGTTTCCAAGATTTAATGATTGGTCCGTGAAGTAGTCATTAGCCGTGTTATCTTTCAGTTATTTCGCTTCACGTTTAATGCTTTCTGATATAAAAACAGGCAACTACTATGAGTATTTACTTTTTTTTAGTGTCTGCAGGAACTGAGTAATGGAAACTAAGATTGTTTCACACGATTTTGTTTCCTCGTTCTGGCCGGTACGAAGAAATAAAACCGAAAATCATTCCTCACATCCTCCTTCATAAAAAACCTCAGAAAATAATTTAATTTCTACTCAACCATATATCTTAGATGTCTGGTATATAGTGTGAGTTTTACCGTCACCATCAAAATGACAGCGTACAAAGATTTCGATTATGTGATAAAGCTGAAAATTTTTTTCGGTCATAAAATTTATTTCGCAACCACTATCGTTTGCAGAAAAATGTAAACATTATGTTTAAAATAAGGACTTTCACACCTTTTGTGAATGGATGACGTTGTTTACAGAAAATACTTTATTCCCTTGCAGTAAGTTTGGAAAAATTATCTGTAATATCAAGAGAGTTTTTAATTCTAATTAAAATATGAGGGTACCGTATTGAAGTCTTTGCAGTGAGAACCACCCTACCATTGATTTGAATGTTCGACATAAACTTCTTGTAATATATTGACATGTATATCGTATCAAGAAACGTATTCCTTGTGTTACTTTTATGTATCTACCTGATCTCTAAGAATCAATATCAAAAGATTAATGCGTTTCAGACTTTTTTTCGGATCAAGCAATATTGCCCAACTGCTCTTAAATGCCTCTGGATCCAAATACAGAGTCGAAATACAATACTGATGTTTTTAATGAGAATTTCTAATCAGAATTTTTTTTTTACTAGAATCGTAAACAGATAAATTATTTGAACCGTTAGAGGATTTTTTAAAAGGAATTGTAAACAAATTGCACTTAGTCTTTATAAAGGATTCATCCCGGAATTACTATAGTATACGAAACTGTTGATAGCCAGACCTCGAATCGAACCAAAGTCCTCTAGAACGACCAACCCAACTGTTATCGCTTACTCAGGAGGCTTTGCGATTTCTACATGTGTCTCAAACTGTAATAAGACTAATCCGTCGCACCTTTCTTTGACCCAGTAATAGTCTTGTGCTACCATTTGCTGCGGCAAACATATAAAATAGGTAACTCTATCCTCAGCTTCTCATAGATTCTTTTTTCCCCCACTCTTAACAAAATTGACGTTTAAATAGCTGTTAATTTATCAGCCTATACCTTTTAGTTTAATGTGTTGACGCAAAAGAAATGAATAAGAGCTTTCATCGAAGACTATTCTAGTATCAACTTGGAGCTAAAAAATGCAATTTCTGTCAGGAGGGAGTTCATACATAGGAGCATTCGATACGACAAATCATTATTACATGTTCCATTTCTTTTGCAATTTCCATTTCCGTATTTGAGTGCAATTCTGTTGCACTTACCCTCAAACTGATACGGCTCATGTGATTTTGATGTGTGGAGGTACTGCAAAGATTGGAAGATGCTAACTTCTTTCATTTTACTTATGGCTTTAAGCCCATTCGACGATGTCATTTCAGATAGGAGAGGATATGGGTACAAGGAACCGGAAGTAATTCGTCCACGGCCTTTTTTTATAGCTTGTCAGACTGGGGGCAAAGTACGGGAAGGAATTTTGCTATGGCCTTTCGAAGGATGGCCGGAAGGGGATTTGAACGCCATCCTCCCGTATTCCAGGGTATAGGGTTATACTCCTTAACCTCTAGACTCACTAATGCTAACTTAACATATTCTGTAATCGACTGGAAAGAAAAAGGCCCAGATCTGACAAAACGCGTGTTTGGGGTGGAATATCCTGCTATTGTTTTACCGTATTTTGCATGATAATTTTAATATATAACTTTGGAAACATACTGTTCTCATCGCAAGAACGCAAGAATAAAACTGTAGCTTAGACGCAATCTTTAATTAATATGTTACGTTGGGAATCGAGATACTGTACAGCATTATGTGAAAGGAAAGCTTTGAATTACTATGTGGGGTGTGTCAATATCGCTCATGTTCAGTCACATGTTTTTTTTGATTCATTCATCTGCAAATCTTGCTGCCGATTTTTTAATACTTCAAAATATAGATGCTTCCGTTTTTCTCAACCATGGCAGGTGGGAATTAAAATTTCTCCTGGAAACACGGTAGTCGTTCACCGTATATTACACACTCGAATTTTGAGCTTCTGTAGATTTAGATATCAATAACCTAACATTCCGTATCCAACGAGAGCCTTTATTTTTATTTTTCAGCGAAAAGACTTATTTACTCAGGATTAGCCGGTTGGATCCTCTCTGGCTGCTCCAGCTTCCCTTTCTTCAGCCGTTGCAGAGCATTAAATCTGCGTTAGTTCCGTTTAGAGCGAGCCGTGCGCGGCAGCGTAAGATATTCTGAAATACGTTTCACCGCTTGGCGTGTAATAGACCATTACCGCGCGGGAAAGGGTGCAACAAATGCCTGCGGAGAGTAAGCTGTACATCTTCGTAGCACGCGATCGCCGCTTCCGAATGACGAGTGGATACACATCGTATTCAAATAATACCCGAGTGTACAGTCTCGTAAGAAATCATTCGTTTCCTTACTTCATTCTTTCATGACAATATCTATCGAACTTCATCCAAAGAAATGATTAAGGTTTCGCACCTTCTGAATGAAAGAGGAATTACTTCTATAATTATTCATTTGTTCGCCTGACTGCCCGGCAATCCTTACCCTACATATACAATGTTGGTCTAACCTTAACGCATTTTTAACAAAAAAATTTGGGACAGTCATGGGAGTAATAACGATTTTCGGGGGGTTTAGTGGGTGGATGAAGGATAAATTTTCATGATTATGAAATAAAATGTGGCAACCCAACAACACTAAATTCCTTTTGTTATGTATTTTTATTCCACGATTTATAAGAGTTTTGGCCGAAAAACCTATTTCCGAAACTACTTATCCGAAAATTCTTTTAAAATTAACAGGGATATGTAGTCTACCGAAGATTACAGGAAAAGTATTATTCTGCAGCTTAAAATTTCACAAAATAACCAAATGATTAATTTTAACAATTTCGATATTTCGGCAAAAAATTGTAATCGACAAGAAATCATTCGTTTAGGAATTCCGTTAAAATACTACTGTCAAAAAAAAGTAGTACTATAATTTTTTTATTTTTTTTGCAAAATAACTACTTTAGTGGATTAAATTTTGTAAATAATCTAGGTACAGAATTCCAAGAGCGCATCAGTAACTCACACTTCACCAATTTCTCTTCTGTCATCAATCTCTTGACAGAACCTTCTTCTCTTTCAATCCTAGCTAGTTTCTTCATCTTGCATCTTCAATGATCTGCTCCACATACTTTAATTATTTTCTTCCCCTACAACTCTTCTCTGACAACAGCTTAACCAATCCCGCATGTCTTAAAATTTGACTTCTCATCCTGCTGTTCTTTTGTGGAGACCCTTCCACAAAATTCTTACCTGACCCAACATTTCCAAAATATGTTCGTTCCATATTTTATCTGTCCAACTAATTTTCTACATAGTTTTTAGAACACCACATTATAAGTGTTTAAATTCTTAGTCTTTCTGGTGTTCCTAAAGTCTACACTTCTATGAAGTGCTATTCTTCATTCACATAGATTAAGAAAGTTTTTTCTTAGTTCTAACTCAACGTTTGAAATTAAAATATTTTAATAAGGGAAGGAGGCACTTTTCGTTAGTCGTGTTTTACTTTTAAAATCGTTATTACTTTGGCTACCAATTCTACATCTGTTGGACTTTATCGCTCATAATTTATAAAAACTTCATATTGTAATCTAAAAAGTGCGTTGTATGGCAAGATTAAAGCCAGCTATTATTACCAGAAAGAATCTAATACAAACGTTACGACGAGAGCAATTTCACTTTCTATCCTACTTTCATATAGATACTATACTGTAATGGAACCCGGGTTCACCCGAATGACAGGCCCCAAATTTGCCGCTCGTCCATCACAATCTGTACATTAAGCATGTTTTACATTGGCGCCGTTGATTACACCTTAAATGCATAACATTGTAGTCGAAATCTGCTCAGATCCATCCAGTCATATTCATGCATATCGACTACATTGCGTTGTTTGAGATTACACAAATGCTGTGTGACTCTTTTTTTGTGGGGGGGGAGGTGTTTGTTAACACGTTGTATTGTTTCAACAGCATCTTTAGGTTCAGAATTTAACACAGAAAATGCCTTTTCTTCCTTTTTGCCAACAAAATATCACTAGCATTTATATGTGTGTGTGTGTTAGGCTCAAAGAACGAAAAAAATACTACAATGCGTTGTGGTTTCTGTAAAACGGTAACAACACGTTGTGGCTTATCAGTATCTAACTCTTTGTGTTCACGACAAATCGGTCCAGGCTGCATTTACTATATGATTTCTCTTCTCCGTCGCGTTACAAGGCTCTAAAAAGAAAAGAAAAATGTGAGTCGTTATGTGTGGAGATTGTGACCTGGAATAAACGCGAATTCCATGTTGTTACCGTTTTGAGTTAGCCACAAGGCGTTCTGGCCATTTTTGTAAGTGCCCATAACTCGAGTAACGTGTTGCCGTTTTCAAGAAACCTGAACACGGTGTGGTCTGGTTTTTTTTTTCCCGTTGAATGAGCGTTTTCGGTCTTTGAGCCTAACATGTATATATATATATATATATATTCCAAATGATATGTCATGTAGTTGTTAGTGAAAGATATCAAGATTGGTCATCGTCTATATATATGTGCAACCAATATCTTGCACCCTTTCGTACTCTTTATCTTCCTAGATGTTGTTTATCCGTTTTGTCAGGCTTGATTTAATGCGTACTTTTGTGAGGAGGCGTAGGTTTAAATTGATTTTCCCGACTTGAGAAATGTATTCCCGGTATGTTTCTACGTAGGGAAATAATTTAAACTAAGTAAGAAGTAAGCAGTGAGCAACCAGAATTGGAGACATGATAGGGTCTGAGTGATGTTGCAAACAACACATTATACCTAAAAATGACCTAGCGGTCGTGTCACTACTTTTTCGTAGAGATGTCGGAATACTTATCCAGATTTCACAGGAATGAGATTGCCTTCCCTATTTCTACATTGATCTGTTTCATTTCAGCTCCTATCATTCACATCAGATAATCAATTGAACCTAGCAGCAGCATCACGTTAGATAAAAAAAATTTCTCCTCCATAGACTGAGTACTGCACATCTGGAGATCATAATTTATTTATGTGAGGAAAACGAAATATTAAAATAAATAAAAAATTTCATAAAAAAAAATCATTTCCTGGCATGAGAATTCATTATAACTGTTGTTGACATACTGAGCTTCTATAGGATGATTAAGAAGCCAGGCAGGACAAATAGTTTTTGCTCAAAATCTGCTCACGTTTGGTATTTGATACTGAAATCCTAAGACACTGAGGATCATGCAGTAAAATATAAAATACCAAGATACCAAAACATTATATCATCGATCCTTTTTTTATATGTTAAATCCCTTCAAAATATTTCATGAATATAATTTCGTCAATATTGGTTGCCATTCGCATTGGTTCTAAGTTCACAGTTAGAGTGACACTAGAAATATTGAGCTTAGAACCTTTAAAAGAGACGGTATCGAGATTTAACATTATCCGAGAATCAGGTTATTGAAATGAAAACCAATTGGTATAGTTTTCCGGCGGGTATAAACATAGACATTCTTTCCGGCATTAACGAGCAACTATGGAGGTGATGTCAGACGGCTCTCTTGGCTTTAGCAAAAACATTTTCCCAATATATAACCAGTATTTTTTATGACCAATAGACTTTACATTCCAAATTTTATGTCACGTAGTTGTTAGTGAAATATACCTAGGTTGGTCATCGTCTGTGATATTTTTACTTATATCTTAGTTGTGCTCTGTATGTTAGTGAAAGATACCTAGATTGATAATATTTTATCCATGATGGATTGGTGGAACTTCCGCGACTATGATGTCAAATATGGGTTGTAAAAAATACAGCAACCAGTCACAATATTGTGACTGGTTGCTGTATTTTTTACAACCCATACCTAGATTGGTCATCGTCTGTAATATTTTTACTTATATCTTAGTTGTGCTCTGAACATTTGATGTTATTATGAATTGGATATATTACTATACCATTAGAGACATCGTCAAAGTCTCGAAAAATATTTTAATACTTTTCGTTACCTCCTACACAGCATCGTTAAAACTAATTTCCTCGCCGTGACGGTATTCAAATGAATCGTTTTGCTTCCTTTGAACAAGTGGCCTTTCGTGGTCCAAATTAAGAGGTCAGAACGACTAGTTCGATCTATCCGTCAGGCGCTATGATTAATGAGATCCTCGCAAACACACGATGATTACATCATACAGTGCCAAGTTGGTGAGACGAAATAACTTTCTTTTCCCAGGTGCAATGTATATTTTATTGCGATCAATCCTTTTTATTAAAAGCAGTTAAACTCAAAGGTAATACGTAACGCTTCGACGGTTTATTTGTTGTGGTATTAAATTGTTATTTCATTCGTCACATGTATAGGAACAGCTTTTAACGCCTGTAAATTGCTCTTGTTACATTAATAATGGATGAGCTTCCATAGTTCAATCTACATGCTAATCCAGTAGTTTCTATATCAACAGTGAAATACTCCCGCAAGTTTATGTCGAATAAGTAAACGATTTCACTCATGCCAATTGGATCAATTATGAATAAATTATTTAAAAAAAAAATCAGCTATTTCTTGTTCAGAAACCCGTATTTTAATGCCGCAAAAAATCAGCTGTAATTGTCGTCTGCTGGTATTTTTTTGTTCTCAGAAACTTTGAAGGCCGTTGATTTGGTTTAATGTTCTTCGACAGCACTGCAGCAGGATCTATTTCACCTTCTGGGCAGGTCTAAGACCTCTCTTATTTCGGAGTTTCTTTATAATCTGTTGTATGCAATAGATTTTTTTTTTCGTTTTTCAGGGATATAGAACATGTTATATTTATGCACAGTCATTATGAATATTTTGTCTACCTACAAAACAATAGCAGTTTTTTTTATTTTTTTATTTTTTTTTATCTTTATGCTACGTCGAGTTTATTAGAGACGGGAGAGGTGGAACACGGAACAGGAAGGAATTCTGCCATGACCTTATGAAACATACCCACATTTGCCGGGAAACCGTAACCCGAATGGCTTTAAGCTGACCTCTGGAATGCCAGTTCGCTCACCCATCAGGCTCAGAAAGCCATTTTTATTGTAAACCAAGTTTCTGTTTCCTGAACGTAGCCAAAACCGCAATCATTAGCAATCTCATCGGGAAAACCATGAATGTAAGGGATTGTAAATGAACTACTTTTCAGATTTTATGAGTTAACTGAGTCCTAAAATTGGTGCATGTGTGATTTATTTGTAGAAAATGCAGAGGAGACAAGTTCTTTTGAGACAGCGGTGCTGTCATATATTGATAATTTGCTGTTTCGGACTCCAAGTTATTCTTGTACTCCAACATTTTCATGTTTATAATGTTTAATTATATCGAATAAACACGACGTTTAAACAGCAAGCTGTAATCTTCATCAGATGATTGGGTCTTAGATTAACAGAAGTTGTGCACCGTTTTCTGTATTTTCCACTCTGACACTTTTGTCACAGCAATTATATCAATTTTTAATTTCTCTATTTTCGGAAAAAACAACGAAAACTTATGAGTAACAACTAAAAAGTCTAGTATTTTTCAAATGTAACGAAAACCGGCACATACATTTAATCTACGGACACAGGTGAATTTCTTCTTTAAAGCGGATTAGAGGAAATGCTTGTAAAATTCGCAATCCATCCAATTCACGAGTACTATGTGGAAAGTCCTGTTTCTCATGGCCAGATGTTACCTGGGAGTGCTGTGCCGAAGAAGCGACGTGCAGCCATAGGATTAGGCAAAAAGTCGTAGCGCCGTTGCGTGAAATCTGTTTGTTTTGCTGGGTGGCTGATGTTTGTGGAGCCCGCTTTATACACCATGCAACACAATAAACAAGCGACGCCGGCGTTTGTCTTAGCACTTCACGTTCTGCTCCTGTTTGTGTGTGTTAAACCGAGTCCCCAATCTCCCTGTTTACATGCACATAAAATAGCTACACTGTTTCTTTGGAGTATCAACTGTCTTTACTACCTGCTTGTAAATATTACTTCGTGCCATAGAGTTACTATTTTACGATCGAGAAAGTTGGTATGGTTCACGTCTTCCCTATAGTGTGTTAGACCAGACTAAGATGCCAGGATAGTGTTTGATAGAGGAAATTATGTCCTAAAGAATTTAGCTCCAAAAATACAAAAAGTTTAGACTCATTAATTTTTTAAAGCTGTATAGCTATTTCAGGGAAATGTTTACAGTAAGAAGTCGCTTGTTCAGTAAGCATTTTGAATAATATTTTTCCAGTGTTTATTTTTAATTATTTCCTCGTTCTTCATTGAAGATTTAAATTTTCATGCGCATGAAATGTTCCAGGACAGCCCGCCAGCGAAGCTCGTCAAATTTATGTAGTTAGATTCTTTTGTATATATATATATATATATATATATATATATATATATATATATGAAATGATTTGAGTTTGAAACTATTTCTTTTTCTTTTTGAGTGAGCCAAAGGGGACTTACTTTGGTCATAATTGTTTTCTATGTCAGAAGTGTTACCAACAAAACGAAATACGTTATACGTTTAAAAATAAAACGTCATAGCTCGTTTGTGAAAGAGCATGTAGCGCTCCACCAAAAATAACTGACTCACTTCTTTAAATAAATACTGTTTTGTTAAGGCTGCTATGAATGAACGAAACTCATTAAAGTTTTTAGTGAATGTGTTACTAACTTCTTTTTCTCTTACTAACACAGGGCTGAAAATACTTTACTCGCCTTCTTATCAGCAATCTTGTCTGCTTAAAGAAATACACCATGTTTTCGTTGGCACGAATATAGCAGTGCTGGAAAAACGACATTGCAAGCTTCCTTCACTAACAGTCTTCCTGTATTCTAACTGGATCCTCTTCACAAGCTGGTACTAACAATTTGTTGGGTGGTGGATATTTGTGCTTTTGCTAAATCATATAGTAAATGCAAGTCTGAAAATAATGCATCTTGTTGGCAGGTTTCCAGGAAGTGGAGAGTTGGACGGACCAAGCTTGCTGTTCGGATCTTCAGGACAACCATCAACTATATGTTAACCAACAATAAACGCTGTGATATTAATTTTATGTTGCATTCATTTGATGTCTTTGCCAAATGTAGTTAGAAGAGACATTTTATGTTTTTTGCCAAGTTACTATAAAAGACTATTCAGAGTTTTAAGTGTATATAAGAATAGTAACAGTGTAAATAGCTGTTTTCATTGTCAAGTTAGTTTAGCTGGAGTTTACTCAATGTGTTTTTTCATATTCCAGCAGAATTACTAAGCAGTATTACAATGTATAATTATCTGACTGAATCATGTCTTCGAGATGGAAACTGTTGTGTATGTGTCTGAGATTGAATATTTCTTTTTGACTGAATTTCACCTGTATTTGTTTATAGTGTCAATAAACTTGTACTTTTCTGTCAACAGATGTAAGTCTTAAATTCACCCTCATGATCAATGTTTCTTATTTGACTAAATACTTTTTTTTTTTTTTTTTACATTAATGATAGTATCATAGCAAAGTTTATAGCTGCCTTTGCTTCATTTTTTAAGTCACAGATAGTTTGCAGACAGTCGATTAAATTATTTAAAATGAAACTTATTCTTACACAAATTTCAAAGTAAGAACTTAAAGCATTTTTTTTTAAATACTTTGATCAAGATTTATAGAGGGAACTTACCATATTTGTCTAAATTTTGGCTCTATTTCAACTACCCACTTTCGGATTTTCCTTTCAGTTCATGCTTTCAATTTTTTTTTTTACAGGATTAACTGTAAATTTACTTACTCGTTTTGTTGTTTACACGCTTTGCCAACAGTAGCAATATAAGGACTGTTAACTGCTCTCTCTAACATGTTCTGTGAAATCAATTTCACTATTAATACATAGTTTTACCCACTTCTAAAACACTTTTATACAGAATTTACAAGCACAGGAGCCGATTAGAAATAGATAACGGAAGAAATAGTACAGAAGAGTACACTGCACAGTGATTATTTAGAAGGAAAAATGTAAAATAATCTTACACTTCATTATGGGAAGTACTATAGCTTTTGCATTTAAAACACTATTGAAACCAGTGGAGGAGTGGGTGTATTTCCTTCCTCCGAAATTGTTTACTCTTCTTTTAGAGGGCGTACGTGCCAAGTTACCCAAGAATAAAATTGAATTCAACCTCGTCTCTTTATCTGTAAGCTACTTTAATTTTTGTGCGTTAGTAGAACATCACACGAGCATGTTCTTGACCAATCGTTTTCAAGGCACTGCAGCAAAAATTATAAGGCGATGTAATACAAGATAGAAATCGGAAAAACATTGTTCTACATCTGCCGCCAAAACAGTTTAATGAAACTGAATATATGTTTCATATTTGGTAATACATAATCATTTTAATCCATATTTCTATAGTCGTCTGCATTTATTTATTAGATTATTCCTGTTTAAAGGAATCTCCTTTTATTCCGTAATGTTTTTTAATTATATTTAATATACTGGAAAAATTAGAAGTACTTTATGAAACAGGTAATCTCTTAACTTCTGATTCTGACGTACTTACCAAAATATGTCCTCTCCAGACTTATTTTAATGTTTCTAAACAATTTTGTTCCTCAAGATTTTTTGCTGCACTTCTATCTCATTTTTGGTATAAACATTTTTCTTCCTCTGTTTTGAATATTATCACGCACATTTTTAATGCTGTGTATGTCATAGAAAATACGTCTTTCTTTCATCTGGTCCACTACATCTGACACTTATATTTTCACGAACGTTTACATTTGTTATGCTGTCTCTTCATGTTTGGCACATTATTCATCATAACATGATCATTTAGATAACTTGTGTTTGTCTTCTTGTTGCTTCAGCTCCATACGTCATTGTAATAATTTCTTTTCCCCCCTCACACTTCTCAAAACGAGGATACAACCAGGTAAACGTTACCCACATAACTTTATGTGGTTGCGTGCTATTAATTCCTGTAGAAATTAAGAAGTTTTTTAATGTATCTATAGTATGTGTTAATTGTTGATTGCAAGTTACAATAGTTAAAAAAAAAAAAAGTTATAGGTTGTTCTTCCTGGAAGAGGAGACCCTTTTTTTTTTTTTTTGCTCACCATTAGGTATCAGTGGTAGTTAAATCGACTGTCCCGTTGTAGGAGGGCGTGGCGGTTAGAAAATTAGGTTCTTGGCGTGCACATTCCGGCCAGGCAACGTTTGTCAGGACGAAGGGACAGGGACAACCCACGCCGAGGGGTGTACAAATAGGACTCGCTTCCATCTGCTGGTTTCAATCTCGTGTGTTCTGTAGCCATTACAAGATTTTACATGCCTGTTTAGAATTTTTTCCTCTGTTCTCGCCACGACCTCTCTTCAGTGGAGGCCAAATCTGGCCGGATTTAGTAATAAAAAATGGTTTAAAATCAAAACTGTCTTTGTATTAGTATAGCTAACTACTTGATTTGTTGATATCACAATAAAATCATTAATCCGGGTGAATTATTTGTGGATTTTAAGAGCGATGATTGATAGCATTTCATTTAGTCTAGCCTCCTTTCTTCATAGTACGCGGCACACAATATTTCTGGCCTTCAAACAGCCAATTTCATAAAATCTAAGTAATATTTCTTATGTGATGTATTAGTTCTTGGCCTCGGCATTTAAAATCTTGTTTACTACAGTATAACCAGCACAATGGTTTCAATCGGCAGTGTAATTTTAATTTCCATCTCATAGAAAATAGTCTTCACGATGTAACACGTTTAGATTGAGCTCTGCTTTTATTTGTCATTCGACCATTGCATTTAGGCACACTGAAAACCGAGAGTGTTGGGTGAGCCGTAATGATCTGGCCTCACATTCGGAAGGACGCGGGTTCGAATCCCGATCCAGCCATCCCATGTTTTCTCCAAATCACTCCAGGCAAATGGATGGTTCCTTCCCATTCCTAACTTCCAATCCCTATCCGCCTGTAATGATCTCTATGTCGACAAGGCGTAAGGCCATCAACAATAAAGCCAGCCCCGCAGACTTCACTATAAGCTGCGTAAATATTGTAAACACAGACCATGAAGGTCCGTATTTTGGTATATGTTACTCGTAATAACTGAGAAATAAACTCCTAATAGTTCTGTAATATATGCCAAATTCAATTATATCAACGAGCTGTGTAATTATAAATATCCAACTTAACTCGAAAATATTACAGGCTTCATAGTCGGAAGCATTCTAGTTTTGACAAATTTTACTACCTACAACTTCAGACAATTAAACTTTGCATATTATCCTCCATGTTCTTCGGTCATCTGGCTGCAGATATTAAAGATATAATGATTTGTAAAGTGTTTTCGTTACATCATCCAGGACAGATCACCAATCTAAAATAGATGGAACTGGTTATTTCCTGCTAAGCACATGTTAGACACTTAATGAAAGGCATTTCAGTCTGAACAAATATTATTATCATTCTGCGCAATCAGCATTCATCCTGATAGTGAGCGGTGATGTCCGGGCTACGAGTTTGCAATAAGTCGGGTTCGGTTCCAGGCCAGGCCATCCAGATTTAGGTTTTTATAATTTCCCGATATCACTCCAGGAAAATGCCAGTCTTTTCCCGCCTCTAATGACGAGCATCAAAGACACAATGATAGTATTAAAATATTATTTTCCCTTTGCTTGTAGGTTAGGGTATGTCCCTGCGGAGCAAGCGGACCACACACAGATGGTGATCTCTTTGTCCCTAGTCTTGTTTGTTTTCTGTTGTGTCACAGGACCAAGTCTCCCGCCTCTTCGCTCGGTGCACACCTGGTGTAAAATATTAATGTAACTCACATTATGTGGAATATTCCTGTCGAGCAACAATAGTTAATAGCATACACCTCGTCGTATCTGTCACTGTGGTTTGTTTCCAGCAACAATGTTCAGTATCTAATGTACAGACATACAAACACCACGTAGGCGTCATATATGGTACTCTTATAACTCTTTAACTGGGCTTTTTCTGTATCGCACAAAAACTGCTGAACACGCTCTGATGGGATTTTCACATTTTTTAAGGTAAAGTCTGACATTGAATCTGATGCTAAGCAAGGAGGCACCATGTTTTAACCAGTAATCTGACATAACTTGATAACCACTGCATGAGCTTTTACTGGGGTTTTCACGGATTAAAAATTTAAGGTTTGCATCATTAGTCTTTGTTAACTAGAGACACAAGTGAAAATTAATATCTAGTCTGAACATCTAATTCTTTTGCCTGTTATCTGGCATATATGAAAATCTGCCCAACGGAATTCGACGGCAATAAATAAATGTGACGCTATCCTACCAGAATCCATAGGTTTTTCAGCAAGTGGCCATAGCGTAGCAAAGCCACAGAATTAGTAACATTAATAATGAATTTATGGATTCTCAGGGAAGATTTCAGAAGATACGACATATTGAGACAGCAATCTTTCGTAAGTGATTAATGAGGAAACTATGTGTAAAACAAATGTTAAAAATATTAAATAAATTTCTCACTTAATATGTAAGTGAATAATGCCAATGCAACTATTTTCTATTCGTTTAATGCTGTACGCGAGGCATCATCAGCAACTTATAAATGGCACTTGCAACTTATTAAATCATGACGCAATCCTAAAAATGAAATACATGCTGGATTGGTATTGCGCCAAATATGATTTATTAACAACAAATCTTCTCGGGTTTGCAGCCGGATTTTATTAAAAAGCGACAAGCTTTCGGTAACTAGCTCAGTAGCCATCATCACGTCAATTATGTACCAGTGATCTTGCCGTTACGAATACCAGGCGTAATTTACCATGATTTAAAATATACTCAGTTTCAGCTATAGGTGAATCAGCATAATTAAATATAATCTACGTCGCTTTTTAATAAAATCCGGCTGCAAACCGGAGAAGATTTGTTGTCATTTATTCGCCGGGAAAGCCTGCAATCACAAATGATTTATTAATTTGTAAATTTAAACAAAGATGTTGCTCTGATGAGACGTGAAATGTGAACGGTGTTAAACAAATAGAAAACTGATGCATTGGCAATCTTCGTTAACATTTTTGTTTATGGCTTTACGACTCTTCAACGACGAGACCATTTGAGGTGAGAAAGGGTTGGGACCAAAGAATCGGGAAGAATTTCGGTCACGGCCTTTTGAATAAACAATCTCGGCATTCACTTGGAGTGATTTCGGGATCTGAAGTTGTGTCCTCCCAAATGCGATGCCATAGCGTTAACACTCACCAACCACGCTCGATTAACAATTAATTAACGAAGCAACTGCGGAATTAATTACCTACAACTACAATGCATTAAATTTCTCACTGATAGCTGTGTGGTTAGAATTGAAGACGGAAAAGTGTATTCCCTTCAACATAGCGCAACTTGATCGCTGCTGGCGGCATCCGTTGGTGATTTTAATGTTATTCATTCAACAAAGATTATATTTAATTCTGCTGACTCACCAATAGCTGAAACTGAGTATTTTTTAAATCTGGGTAAATTTTTTTTATGAAGATAAATTGTCTTAAATATGAGATATTAATAAGCCTAAAAATATAGAAAACCAGTTAAAATTTCACTAATACCTACTTTTATTGGTTCACAGACAGGCTTGGTTAATGCAAAGAAATCGCAGGTAGACATGATTAGTAGATGTCAACAGTTTGAGAGTAGGCCTACACCTTTCTTTATATTAAAATAACAACTGAACTGTGCGTTATGTTAGCAATATGACTTAGTAACCTTTCTGAAAATTATGACTTTTCTTCAATCGATAAGTTCCGTTCTTTAAATTCTCCGTCCTAAATGTGGTCTTTCAATAAACTGCTCTGTCAAATAGACAGCTAATTAGTCAAATGTTTTTCCTTTTCAGTACCAATTGTGACCAGCTGAAAAGCATATCACAAACAGTAACTACAATTAGCATCTTGTATAAGTACTTTCTTTTAAAAAGCTCAAATTTTATGTTACACTTCTGTGACTCAAGTGCCTCGACGTGCTGTTAAAACCCCTTCAGTAACACTAGAAACATTTCATGTCACAGCGTCTGACTACATTCTCAGAGCTAATTAGTCAGTAATTAACCTAAGATTCAGTGCATTTAAAGTGCACGTAATTATTCGCAAATCACGTCATTTAAATTTTCGGATTAGTTGCTCTGACGAAGATCCTTAAGCCCTAGTAAAAGACACATTTCTCTTACTCAGACCAGTTTTGTGAAACAAAGAATTAGAAGCAACCCAAAACTTACACACGTGACCCCACTCATCCAATTAATTATCATTATTTTGTATTGTAATGAAATACCTGAGATAGGTTTACAACGCCTTTTTGTTAAGTATTTTCAACACGACCAGTAATTTCTTTTATATTTTACTAAAAGATATTAAAATTCAAAAGGGGATAATAAATTGACACTATCATCACCAAAAACTTCATATGGGTTGAAGAAACGTTCCTGCGTCGATTACTTCACAGCGAATAGATCGTATTTTTATTCGACGTATGGCTTTAGTTAAAAGTAAAGACAGAGAAAATTTTGGAGGTGATAGTTTCATCATATGTCTGGGAAGAATATTCAATGTAGTATAAAAGCTACATTTTGTGTAAGCAACATTAAGCAACCAGCTTCTGCCAGTCATAATAACCAACCGTCTTAATGTGTTGCTATACATTGCGTACGGTTAAACGGTTCTCTTTTTATTAATGGACACAGTCAGGGCTGTCAGCAATGAATTTGGAAAGTCTAAAAAACGAGAGGCGTTTGTCTCGTGTGAAAACTGATTTATATTTTTAAAATTTTTGGTCACACAATTTAAGCATTTTAAGTTTTTAACTATAGTAGTGACAAAATACAATAATGTTATAATCACTGAGTATACAAAATTATATCACAATATCAAAAAACGTGTATGATACACATTAGAATTAAACAAATTAATCGATATAATATCTCAGAAACCCAAATTACTAAAAATAAGAATTTACAATAAGAAATACACTAATTAGGATTGCTTATGGAATAAGTATAAAACATCTCTCTGTTAAGTGCAAAACAATAAGTAGAATGGTAAAAGAAAGAAGGAAATATCGGAATGAGCACAGGGAGGCCAAATGGAGAGAGAATGGTAAAAAAAAAAAAAAATGGAAAAGATATACCTGTTAGTGAGAAAGTGGAAGGTTGTTAAGACACGGGAAGGAGTGGTTTGAAAGAACGCTAGAAAACTAGTAAAAGAAAACAAAAAGGGGACTAAGAAGAAACTTTGTCGCAGTTAATTTATTTTTTTGGCAGTAAGAGGATATCAGGATACGTTTAAATAATAATTTATATAAAAAATAACACTGAAACAGAATTTGTGCGTCATTTCTACTGCATTATAACATTCAACAACCTCCCCCCGCTAGAGCTCAGGTTGACAAATTACCAATAAGAAATTAAGCCAAATCACTCCAGACGAATTATGCGATGGTTCATTCAAAAGGCAATTGCTGAATTCCTTCCTGTTCCTTGACTCCAGTAATTTTCCATCTGTAATAACCTTGACGTTGAGGAGATAAGAAAAAATAATTATGAACAACTGTGACACGTAAGATTTCGTAGCTTATATCAGTTATAATTATTAATAATTAACATAAAACATCTTTAATGTGAATCACACTTACCAGAATATTTAATTCTTTACAAATACGCATGTGCTCCTCATGTGCAGTTTCATATGTCACAGATTGAAATGTCTGCTGTGTTCAGCAGTACTGTAATTTCCTCTCCAGGAATTTTTAATTTTAAAATATCTTCAAGAGTTTTAATGAAGCTAAAAGAACTTACAACATGTCTGTTGTGTTATCGAATTTGAAAGCTGATGTCAGGTATCTTTCCAGCAAAAAACAAAAATCAAATTGGAATTGGGATACGTAGGCCCCTACATCTTCCGCTCACCTCCAAAGGTGGAGAGATGTTTACAATTGCTAAATCAAATAGGAAGTGCAGGAATGTATAACGCAAATTTTCCGGAAGTTGAAACATTACAGTAACTTTCTAGAAGCTAATCAATGGATTCACGAAATGTTTAAAGCTTAGATTTATCGTCCTCCGCGTCTCTTTGTTTAACAGTGACTGACATAATTTTTAATCGTGATACTTCGATGGCAAGGCTTAGTCAGAGGTGGAACAAGAATTACCATAGACAATTAAAAATAATGAATTGGGTGCGACACACACGCACCATGGCACACAGAAGACCACATGTTTCGTTAATTTCTGTTCCTTCTTGCGTTTCTGTTACTTACGCCACAAAAACAATACTAATTACACAAAAAATACTTCTTGAATATGGCGTAGGTGGTGACGATGGTTGGATCCAGAATAAGGGGGTCCTATATACACAAAATGATGATTCGTACCGAGCCTGGTAGTTGAGCAGTAATTCCCGGTCTTTTCATTCGGGATGACGTGGGTTTAAATCCCTGTACGGGCATCAAGAATTCGGTTTTCCAAGATTTTCCAAAAGCACTCTAGACGAATAAAGGAATGGTTCCTTCAAAAAGGAGTGGCCAAATTCCTTCTCATTCTTTGCCCCCAACCCTCTCCTCGCCTCTAATCACCTCGTCGTAAAAAAGGTGTAAAAGCCATAATTCAGTTTCCATAAAAATTCTACTTATAATGTTAATTGTTAAGTCTTAGACACTCCAGAAAAAAATAGAAGGTCAATGAAATTATATGCAGCAACAAAGTTTTAAGAAATTTAGGAATTATATCGCTGCAAACTCATATACACCTAAGACTTCAACAATATATACACGCGGTAAAGACATGTATAATGTGACTCTCATTTTATAGACTGTGTTGGGGAAGGACGTCAGGTACTTAAAGTGATGACGTTTAGGTCCCTCCAGTTATGTTTGAATCAGCGTGCACCGTTTTACTTTCAAATTAGGAGCTTCTAAATTCAATCCGAATTTATCATCTCCTTCATCGAACCTGTATATCGTTCTTAACAGCAAATTATCATGCACCGCACTAATGATTTATAGGCTACATACAAATGCTCTGCGGATATTTATGAGTTTGGGCTATGTGCTTAATATGCGTACGCCATTAATCATTACTTCAGGTAGAAAGAATTGCATAATTACCACATAAATAAGTTACCAGCCGTTCCAAGACTACAAGCTGTTTTATTTCACCTCCTTCCACTATATTCAAGAGAAATTACGTATCCAAATTTTTGTCGATATTGATGCTGTCACATTTATAGTGATACAGCTGTATTATAAAACTTTGGATTATTCGTTCTTCTTTGCGCTAATCTAGAATCTCTTGTGTTAAAAGAAGCTGCAGTTCCATACCGATCTGCCTTTAGGATCATTTGATACAGTGTAACACATTGTTCTATAGCTTTTTACTTGTCAACACAGTGAATTATTACTTCACCATTTATAATGTAAATCTGAATCTCATGAATTAATTGAGATAAGTATCGAATTTTTGCAAGACATGTTTATCTCGCTTCTCGGAAGGAATTATTACCATTTCATTCGTCCAGATATAAAAACGCCTGCTTTTATGACATTGGAATACCCCTCTCCCTCCCCAAATTGCTGTTAATCAATTAAATTCTTGGCGCTTTAAGCGTCCAACTGTCAGTACTTGTAGACCAGTGGGAGCTCAGTAACTTCATATGCTGTTGGGCAAAGTACTGTGAAGAATGACAGATCACAAGGATGAAACCCAATGTATGTTTTCCTGTAACAAGTCCTTAAGGTATCAGCAATTTTGTAACGATGCCTCTAACTACCATGATTAAATAGAGCCAGGAACGTACAATCTGGGGAAACCCCGGAAAAAGCGAAATCTGGATGGCAAGGCGGGGATTTGAATCTACATTCTCCCGAGTGCGAGACCCGAGCTTTACAGCGAATCCGCCAGAGTCGGTTGAATTAATGGTCAAAGTTTTCACTGAATCCACCATTTCATTTTCAGTGAAATGTGTGCGACATGTTGGAATAACTAGCATAGCAGATCATAAAAGTTGTCAACTGTAAAACAAATTGTAAGTACTGTCCGTCCAGAGGGATTTGTGTCGTTGTATGTGCAGGGATTGGAAGGCTAGATTCTTATGTTTATTCTGTGCTTCCTTGTATTATTGCGGATAAATAATTTTCAATTCTTCAGCACTGTCCCACTTTCGTATAGCCAAGATTCCTTCGAAGGAAATGTTATGTTTAGTTAGTCTTATAGCGGACAGTACCGGGCGTGGAGGGTGAGCAATAAAACTCGGGCCTAGTAATCTGGATGACATGGGTTGAAATGCCCGTCCAGGAATCCAGATTTCGCTTTTCTGAACTCATTTCAGGCGAACACCGGCATGATTCCATAAAATAGGTCATAGCCCAACTACTTGCTGTCTCTTGCCACCTCCCCCATTTCACTCCCGATTCTAATCACCTCTTTTCCATGGTTTCCCCAAATCACTCCAGGCGAATGTCGGGATGCTCCCTTCAAAAAGGCCATGGCCGAATTCCTTCCCGTTCCTTGTCCCCAGTCCCATCCCGCCTCTAATGACCTTAGCCATCGACGAGGCGTAAAGCCAAAAAAAAAAAAAACCACTAATGACCTCAACGCCGAGGAGCAGTGAAGCTCAAATCAAGAGGGAAAAATAAAAAACTTACATGACGTTCATTGTTTTCCATGAGCTCTGTTCACATGTATTTTCCGCATCTCCTGTGTGGGTTCAGTTTTATTTCCACCTAATCTATGTAATTTATTTATATACAGCAGGAAAGGACAAAAAATATCAATGGTTTAATAGGCGTTTACGGCTCGTTGATGAGACTACAGCCGCGAAACACCCCGACGTGATATCGTGGAACCATGTTACCGAAATTTGGAAGAAAGCACCGTGAATGGAACTCGCGTCTTCTCAAATGGCTCGGTAGATGTATTTGATTATTTAGCCACACAGTTAATATGATTAGTATGGATGACTGTATTTATTTCGCGGCAAACATTTCAAGTATTGTAACACTAGCGCAACGGTTATAGGCCTAAGCATGGATGGATGAGGCTTATCTCCAGACAGCTTTAGCAAGATTGCAGATTCGATACATGACAATGGAAATGCCATCAGTCAGGAAATGATACTTTTATTTTCAAAATTAATGGAACATACTGAAGCGGAACAATAAGCTGAGAAACATTCCAAACTTTGTGTATGAAACCAAGTTTAGCTGTTTTCTTTAATAGTTTTTTAAGTTTAACAATTAATAGTTACTAATATTACTGAGATTTCTGGAGGATGTGCAGATAGATAGTATTGCTTCACTGATTTAAAACCAATATTTTTGCATATATGTTTAAGGATTGAAAAATAAATAAAGCTAAGTAAACCTGAGAATAACCAATTTCTAGACTGAGGAACTTCTCAAAGCAGCCTATAACCCAGTTTTTTTGTGTTTTTTTTTTATCACTAAAAGAAACTACAGTACGTACATTCCATGAGTATAAAGATCTCACTCAGCGGTTACGACTGAAAGTAAATGGAGAGAAATGGTGGATTTCTATGAATTTACTACGAACGCCGAATCCTAAGTCTTCAACTGATTACCCCTTTTTACACGATTTATATTAGCTTGACCTGTATGTATGTATGTATGAATGTAACGGAATTTTACAACTCCATTTTGACCCACTTCCAGATGTCAGAGCTGTTTGAAATTTCGTACAAATATTATGAACCGGTAACAATAAAATAATTTAATAGCAATTTCCTGCTATTCTAATTACTTTGATAGTAACAACAGAAAAAATGGTCGAATGTCGAGGAATTTTGTAATTTAATTTTAACCCAATTCCAGATGTCCGAATTGTTTGAAATTTTGCTCATGTATTACAGTACAATAATTTCATAGCTATGTATTGATATTCTATTACTCTGACAGTAACAATAGAAAAATTTTGCACACGTTTTAAGTATCGTTGGCAATACAGTAGTCTCTTAGCAACGTCCTGTTATTCTCGTTACTTTGACGGTAACAATAGAAAAATGGTTGCATGTAATGGAATCTTTCATTTCAGTGTTCACCCACTTCCTGACGTCCAAATCGTTTGAAATTTTGCTCACTTATTAAGAACCGATAAAAATTCAATAATTTCACTCTTACCACGTTGTCAGTAACAAATTAAAAGTTGTTGAATGTAATGCAAAATTTCAGTTAAATTTTCACTAACTTCAGGAAGTCTGAAATTTTGTATAACTGATGACAATCCATTAATTTAATTTCCATGTCCTGGTAATCTCATTACCTTGACGTTAAGAACACTAAAGTGATTTAACCATCTAATGACAGATGTGGCTCATTTTCACCCACTTTCCGCATCCGCCTGGTGGTTCAGATGGTTAAGGCGCGTGACTGGCGAACAGAGGTTCCCTGCTCGAATCCCAGTTTCGGCTGAACTTTTTACGGATGTTATAAGTGATAAAGATTAGGATGACCCGGTTCGGATTTCATGTTAAATTGCAGGTACCCTATACCTGATGGGTTTGCCGAGTTAGGCAAATGCAGCCGCAACATTATTGCACAAGCGCGGCAATTCCAGAAACCTTCATCATTTGGCGGCAGGATCCTTCGTAGATTTCCCGGCCAATATCTCCATATGTATTTAATTTAATTACCAACTTCCAGGCGTCTTAAGTTTTCGAAATTTTGCACACGTATTAAGAACGTTTAACAACACAATAATTTCACAGCTGTAACCTGGTATTTTCATTATTTTAACAGTAACAACAGAAAAATGGTTTTGCTGTGCAACCATTTGCACACGCTCAATTGATGATACTTTGATACACTCTGCTACGATAGTGTCTGCAATCGCTTAATGTGGTGTTAAATAGTGATTATTCGAAACATAGTTTTTAATTACTTCGTACTACTATAGAACAGTGGTCTTCCACATTTACCCTGCTATTGGACCTTTGGTGGAGTTGACCATTTAATTGTTCGTTACTCGTGGGAACAATAATTAAAAATGAAACTGCAACACAAAGAAAAAGAGAGATTGGCGAAGAAAAACCGACAGTATGAAACATACTTTTGAAACAATCTGAACTACAAAGGTTAAAAATAAAATTGTAGTTTAGAAAACTAAAACAAGCGGCTTTCGTAGTAATGTGAACTAAAAGATTAATAATCTTTAAATATAAAGATTTTGTTTAACAGCGATAGCACGTCCCACAATTCGAGATAAATTAATTTTTTGAATAAGCATAAAGAATAAAGTCATTGATTACAAAATCAACTTTAATGTAAAAAAAAAAAAAAAAAAAAAAAATGCGGGGGGTGCTCTCTACGTAACTTTTGACAATGACTCTATCTTTGCAAACAAAAAGCGACAAAAAATGTAAGACAACTGATATAGCACACCACGCTTTTTTACAGTAAATATAATTTTGTCATCAGTGACTTAATCGTTAAGCTTATTAAAAAAATTAATTTATTCTGAATTGTGGGACGTCCTGTCGCTGTTAAACAAAATCTTTATATTTAAAGATTATTTTTAATCTTTTAGTTCACTTTACTACAAAAGCGTGTTTTTATTTTTCTAAACTACAATTTTATTGTCTTCAGTTCTAGTATATTTCTTGAAGCTGACTTCAATCTATTCATAATGAACTACATTGACTGTATATTCGATATACCTTTACAAGTTGTCCTCTCAAAAGACCCTTATGAACAGCCACAGAATTTATTCTTTAGCATTATAGGCGTTTCTGAGTCAATATAGATTTAAAAAAATAAAAACACTGAAATGACTCTTATTCCTCTAAATATAAATAAACGCAAATCAAAGATGCTCTAGAGTCTTCATCAAATTAAACAGATCCTTAAAAGTCTTCTTACAGCTTCAGAATAAGAATCCTGGGGGGAAAAAGGAAAAGATTGTGGAGGCAGGGTAAAAAATTGCCAGTAACGAGAAGTCGTGATTCATCTCACAGTAGTCATATCTTCAGCGTGAAGAATGATTCTTACAATTTTCGTATTCTCCGAGAGTTAAACGCCTTAAGATAAGGATGTAAAATGCGTCTTCTGCTAAAATAACTTCTAGGCTGTTACTCGTTAAGGACACTGGCCCACGTATAAAATACATAAAATGCTGAAACCTAACATTTCTCAACTCAAAATTAAAAAAAAAAGTATGTATCCTTTACCACATTTTCACTACAGAGTTCGAAGCGTTAGATACAGTACTGTGACGTAAATTTAATTAAATTATTCCACGAACACCACGTTTATATTTCACTCTTTTACAATATCTAAAAATTATTCTAATTAACCGTTTCGCCGGACTGTCCGAACTTTTCTCGGTTGTAATTATGTCTATGACAAAATGAAACACAAAATGAATTCTGAATCTAAGTGGTTAGACATATTTGTGACTAAATGATATTCATTGTTTGGCCACTTCTGAATCAGTATTTAACTTGTTTGTTTAGTAAAGCATACCCAAATGGGATCAGATTTACAGATTTCAGACTATCAGCCACTATAGCAGTGTATGAATATGATGGGCAGAATCGAATTTGACAAGTTGAAATATATTTCTAAGATAAAATTAATTAAACATGGCGCAGACATTTATTGCACAGGTCCAATAAAAATTTATTTTTTTGCAATAAAGGATTAGAGTATAAGATTAGCAGCAAACTTAACTGTTCTTAAATAACACAAATGCAACTGCTTTTTTATGGCTCATTTCGCCTAAGGTCATAGGATTTACTTTTGTTTACAAGTATTGCTTCCATCATTTTGGAATTTAATGAAAAAATTTACATACTGATCGTTTTCTACTTCCTTTTAACAATGGAATTAACAGGCCTTGGGGTTGAGCTGTTCTGATTTTATCAACCGATCTTATAATAGGAGGATTCCGAATCAACCCCTATGATTTCTTCTCCTTTGTTTTTTAAATGTGTAAGTCGATTAGTCCAAAACTAAAGAACTTCATCTAAGTGAAAGAGAATTCCATCAGATTTGTCCCATTTAATGTTCATCACTTATATATCCAAAACAAAACCATTGATCGTAGTAATTAATTGTTGCTGAGGTACGAATGTCCTCGGTAAAACCCCAAATCTCGTGGAGATATGGCACCAAATTCAAAAGCTGTCTATGGTTAAAAATCGTAATAAAAAATAAAAAGTATCAGTAAGAATGATAGCAATGATGCAATATTAATCACATAAAGTGATTGGATAATTTAGCTTATACAATGTATCCATAGAAGCGTTTGGTGAAAACTGTATTTCACTTTGTAGTGGATCTGTAAATACATTTTTCTGTGGCGTTTTTGACGCTTTTTTTGTAAACGAAATATGCTATCACTAAGCAAGGTTTCCGCATGGTTTTCACTAATGCATTAGCCATCTGCAAGATAACAGCAGGTGTCTGTCTTTAGGGCTTCCGCAGTTTATTTATTTCCGTTTTTACTGTTGGCATAGTATTTGTTTGTGAGATTAGGAAAGCAGAAGCACTCAACTACTAAATCTTTTAATATCAATGTAGAAAATAGGTATAAACAATCACTACTCCTGAATGAAATTACCAATACTTGTAAACAAAATGTAAGCTACATGGGATGTTACCAAAATCAGTTCCTGCTCTGAACTGAATCATTATTAAATTACGCCAAAACCACTGCTGTAAAAAGTGCTGCAATAACATTGAAGCTTAACATTAGCTAAGAGTTGTTCTTAGGGGTTCAAATTGCATTTAAATAAAACAAACCTCCGAGACCTTATCAGTTTCAATTCAGTAGCAGTGGAATCAAAAGACAAATTATCATACCCCTCACAATAATGATTTATAATGAATTGTTAATTCCCAAACGTATTTTTTGTACATATTGTTACTGTAGTAAAATTACGATATGTATATACAATGATAATTATTATACAAATACATTCAGCTTCCGGACTTGACAGTATTAGTTATTTAGTAAAGACTGGTATTTTTGCATATTCATTGATACCAGTATTTATGACTGTTGCTGAAATCATAAAAATTATTGTGCTGCTCCTGAATTGTTTCGGTAAACTGAGCCCTGTTTTATTTACTTACATACCAAACCACTGTGCTTGCCTGAGTATTGAATCTGTGTTGTGATGAGTTATAATGTCTCTTACTTTACGACTTGCAGTTTGAGTGAGTTAAAGCCACTCTGTTTAGGAGATACGGGGGGTGTAGTGTTCGCATTCTACATCCGTGTCCTGTCATTGCAGATTACTGTAGTTGAACAATTTTTCGTAATAAGCACGACAACTGTTGGAATAGTTCTCCTATCTCTGTAAACGTTTCACAGACAGAGCAACAGTACAGATAATAGAACGAAAGTAACGCCGTTCACGTGCAGATGTTGACTTTCACTTATCCGCTACAGTGGTTTGGTAGTTGGATACTTAAAGTGACTGAATTGCAAATTTTTAGTGCTGGCTTAAAATCCCGTTGCAAAGATTTTTTTGATTTTTTTAAATTGGGTTTGCTACCTTCTTGCGACGTAAGCACGGATTCTTCTCTGTTCAAATACTCATGACAAATTCGGAATGCCAGATAACTTTTTTTTTACCTCATGAAGAATCCATAACGGCATTCGCCTTAATGATTTCTGGAAACCAAGAAGCCTAAATATGGACGGCCGGACGGGGATTTCAATCCGCAACCTCCCCTTACGAGGCTTCGTGAAACTCTTTTACCAGGGCATAATGTCACGTGAAATTATTTAAATCCCTTAGAATAGATTAAGAAAACCATCTACGTTGCTGAAAATGATCACATCGGTTTCTATTTCCAAACCAGAACCAAATTTACTCCCGGTATGGTAAAAAAATTCTATTACCTTCTATATAATCAACATTTTTCTTCTTTATTATTGTGAGCGTTTGAAAATGTCTATTTCGAAGTATATTCCTACGTGGCAGTGGTTGCTGTGTCTTGCTTGAGCAGTGTCACAGACCTTGCCAAGCCATTGTTCTGCGCCGTTTGCCGTAACGTAGTTGTGCATTCGCTGGATGCCGGAAACTCAATGAATTGACAATTGTGTAGGTCTTTGTATTCCAATGTTTTAGCCGTATTGTCAGTTCTTTTACGTGGGCAGTGTTCTGCTTTCACGGGAAACTTAGGCCAAAGAAGCATCGTGAGTATAAAACAATTCAACGTCACACAGCAACTTGAGTCGTGTTTTTACTTGTGTCACCGCATTTCTAACCAGTGATTCACAGGGTGAGAGCGACTATTTAAGGATGACACAGGTACCACAGCTTGGTGTACAAATACTCAAAACTGTATTTTTCTTCTGACTTGGCACTCAGAAGCTCAGGGGTTCTGTCCCCTTTCCGAACATCTAGATATCTAGTTTTATTATTTTTTGTTTTTGTTTTGTTTTACGCCTCGTCGACGGCTAAGGTCATTAGAGGCGGGATGGGACTGGGGACAAGGAACTGAGGAACGGGAAGGAATTCGGCCATGGCCTTTTAGCATCCTGACATTCGCCTGGAGTGATTTGGGGAAACCATGGAAAACCCAAATTTGGATGCCCGGACGGGGAATCGAACCCGCGTCCCCCCGAATGCGAGGCCAGAACGTTAACCGTTCACTCACCACTCTCGGTATGTCTAGATATAGGTTGTAAGTAACTGGAATATCAGAGCCAAATAAATTTCACAGTTACCTTGAAAAGATCAATACAAATTGCTGATCCTTTCTTTAAAAACACCGCTGTGTGAAAGAACTATTGTGTGGGTTAGAAATTGTGTCTCGATTAACCTCTATCCTGCAGTATTACTAGTTTAGGAAAGCAATGACAAAGATGGAATACATGGTAACTTGAAACTCTGTCCCCGCGCCATTTAGGATGAACAAAATTATAACTGTTATCTCAGGCGTTAAGACTGAACACTTCTTCAACTCTTATCTTTTAGTAAGTGTCTTTTTTTTTTGCTGAATAACGACGCCTTTATCTGTACGTTTAGCTCATGCACTAAGACATGACGTTGCACTTTCATTTGTGAGCACCCCGTTCTGGCCTCGCATTCGGGAGGACGCCGGTTCGAATCCCCGTCCGGGAATCCAGATTTGGGTTTTCCATGGTTTCCCCAAATCACTGCAGGCGAATGCCGGGATACTTCCTTCAAAAAGACCATGGCCCAATTCCTTCCCGTTCCTTGTCCCTAGTTCCAGCCCGCTTCTAATGACCTAGCCGTCGACGAGGCGTAAAGCAATAAGTAAAAAAAAAAAAAAAAAAAAGTGAGCATCTTTTACGTTTCATATTTCTTATCTCCATTCCTGAATTGAGGGTTGATTCTTTGCTCGCTCGTTTATGACTGGTATTCCTTCCTATTGTGTCAAAGTACAATTATTAATCACATTTGTAGTTAGTCTTTGGGAATCTTGTAATGCCTTTGGTCTATGTGCTTTGAGGTTTCCGGACGCATCTCCCAGCGTGCTGTTTAACTTCTAAACCAATAATACCGTCAGCTTATGGAGCGGTGCCTGTGTTACGCAAGGGAGCGATCCACAGATTCCAGCGGCTTTCTCCTGCCATCAAACGGTCGCTAATTACAGGCTCTCCAACCTGTTTTAATTGTCACCGGGGAACACAAACAAGGCGTACTTTCAGGAACCTTCCTGCTTTTGTTCGTTAAAACATGTTTGGGACCGATAAGAAAACGTTGTTAGGAACACCAACCGTCTTTTTTGCTTCCCCCTCTTTCTCTCTCATTCTTCCCTTCTGGTTTCGCTTACGTAATATCATATTCGCCAAAAGCGAGATCTACCAGTTACACAAAATTTCATGTGCAAAAGAAGACTTAATTATCCGTTGTGTGGTTACCAGTATGTTAATTCTACTGATTCAGTATTCGATCATACACTCTTAGGGCGCGTGGCCTGGTTAAGGCATGTGACTGAAGATCGAAAGGTCCTCGGTTCGAATCCCTGTTTCGGCGATTTTCATAAGCCCTCAACCCGAACTTCTTCTCTGGCACAGCTTACTGTGCAATGAGATGTACGCCAGAACCCTTCCGTGGTTTTGATTCCACGTTAAACTGTAGGTCTCCTCTAGGGCTATCCACCCCAGTTGTAACACTGATGTGTACACATCCATAGCAAATTCATGCGAAACAAAGGCTTAACGTGGTCCTAGTTGACCCAAACGATCATATATATACTAATGAGGAGCTCCAAACACTCGATGGATATTTTTCATTTGAATTACATTTCTGTAGGCGAAGCTAAATCGGTAATACAAAAGAGAGTAGATGTCTTACATCAGACGGCAATTTCAAAGCTAATTTTTTTGAGTCAATAAGAATTAACCTGCAAGATGTTTTTTGACGTCACAACCCTCCCAGAAAAGGTGAATGTAATGGCTACGAAAATATTTTAACCCAGATTGTCTGTGTTTCTGTATCTAAGATTAGAAGCTTAGGTACAAAGATAATAATTGTTGTAGAGCAGTGATCTGGTATTACTACCCAGTAGTTAATAAGATTAAATTAGGCTACTTGAAATATATTAGCTTTAATGTCATGTGAGAACAGTCCTGCAGATTCTGAACAGTACATGTGATTCATGAAGCAAGTAATGGCACCAAATACAGAATATATACATCCTAAGACTGAACACAATTTGCCACATTGCTTATTTGTACCTTTAATACAGTTTCTAAAGATTCTTCTTAACTATATACATTTGTACATAAGATTGGATAAAGTATACACCAAATCAGTGATCATAAAAAAAAATTGACACCTTTCTGTGATTACCACAAAGTTTATATTATGTTGTCAATGCTGCAAAATTTACAAATTTTAAAAAGAAAATTCGTTCACAGACTGAAATCAGTTTCTAAATCAAAATCTCTTTCGTCATAGACCCAATGCTTTCAAGGGTTTGTAGAGAGCATTTTATATCTTGTGCCATGACACTAAATATAAACATGCTTAGAATTTTATCTTTCTCATGTTGAATTATAATCATTGCGAATGTTGAATTTTTTCAACTAATCTAATGTATATAAAAATCTCGTGTCACGATGTTTGTCCGGATGAACTCCGATACTACTCAACCGATTTTGATTAAATTTGATTTAATGTGTGTAATTTGATCCAACTTAAAAGATAGAATAGTTTTTATATCGATTATTAACCTCAATATTTAATATTGCGAATACAAAGGGAGGAGGGGGAGGGGGGGACAAGGAACAGAAATGAATATAAGTTAATTCTCACAGTCACATATTCACAGCAGCCGCTTTACTGTTCTTATATATATGAAAATTTCGAACTTCGAAACACTTTAACCGATTTTGATGAAATTTGACTTAATGTGTGTAATTTGGTCCAACTTAAAAGACAGGATAACTATTATCTCCATTATTGACCTCAATATTTATCATTGCGAATTAAATGTTTATTAAATGTGTGTCAAAGAACAATGGTTTCTAATTATTTGTAACTTCCGTGGGTTGAAGTAGCCTGGTGGCGTCGGACTGGAGATCGTAAGGACCCCGGTTCGAATCCCTGTCTCAGCGGGGATCTTTATGCGCAATTAACCCTGCCTTCACCTCCGGCACAGCATGCTGTGTAATGTGAAGTACGCCAGAACACTTCCGTGGTAAACTGTAGGTCCCCCGTACCTGGTAGCACTACCGGGTTAGGTTAAGGCGGCTATGACAGGGGCGGAATGCGCAGCCAATAGATACCCTGTCACCAGGTCATTACGACCACACGAAATTATTATTATAGTTCCTACTGTTAGAAACGTATGGAAGTACTTTTTTACGTTATATTGATCCCTCAGGGGATATTTTACATTAATTAAATTGTAATAAAATGTAAATTAAAAAAATAATGTTGGTTTGTCCTTAATTTCAACTCCAATTACTTTTGAATTTTCAAATCGACGAAAACGTTTTTGTCTTTATTAGTGAATATTAATTTGACAACATTAGGGAAATTAGAATAACATTGGTCAAACGTACTATAACTACTGAGTCACAGCAACGAGTGACCGGATCAGCTAGTAGTATTATAGTTATTAAAGCGTTCAGAATTTCTCACAACAAAAGGTGTTATACTTACATATTTTTCTATTATTTTTACTATTCTTGTGAATTTAAACAGATGTTATCAGGGTGCCCGTAGATTTATTGCACCAATAATTCTTAGAAAACTTTTTGATTACTTAAATACCTTTTACATTTGTCAAGAATTTTCCCAAGCGGAGACGCCATATCTGAGTATGGAGTGATAATGTTAAAAATATGCCAACTTTTTCATTTCCGTATCAGCTACTCTGACTATTAGTCTGAGTGAAAGTGGAATGTAAGGTATTTTTTTTTCTTTAAAAAAAAGTAGTCACTATATTCTGTTGGTTACAGTTTAAGTTATTGTCGATGTTGACTCCGAGGACGTTTCTGTGGATACTGACTTATCCCAATTCTTCTTTTATATAGTTATAGCATGACACTATGTGGTATACTCTGAGGTCCTGCCCAAGTCTTCAGGGAACCTAGCTTCTCTAATCCCGATTTCAAGGAATTCTTACCATACATTTTTGTATTCTGGTGCTCTGTGGAGCCACGTATTTTTGATAGACCTTAGTCGTGAATATTAGATTGTACTGATACGTTTTTCAGAATTCTTATACGAGTGTTTCATACAAGTTCAATTCTTATGCAAGCGCCTGGATCATTTTTTAAAATTATTTTTTTAAAAAGAGAGAAAAGGTCACAATAAAATAAGATGCAATAAAAACTTGCATTGCATGACGTATAAAAAAAGCCTAGTGTTTCCCAATATGATTTTATTTAGTAAATGGCTATAACAGAAGTCAAAGTACAATATAAAATTGGTATAAGAGAGCAAACATTGAATATTATAAGCAGACATCCAAGAAACCAGTGAATTGTCCGAGAACGTCATTGCGGGATAACTTTCAACGTGTTTAATCTCCGGAACGTGACTGGAGAATCAAGATAAATTAAACTTTTAAGTAAATATATTGTGAATACATTGCTATTCTCCTCAAACTTCCATACCAAAACACGGTTCTATGTACGATTTATCAAACACGTATTGGAGTAATAATACTTGAACGGAATTGAACATCTTAATAGGAAGCAAGTAAAGGGAGCACATTAATTACAGCGTACATCAACCTGTATCATGAATAATATTTATTGAAGAAGATATGTATCATAACAAAAAGTTTTCTTTCCACTTCCTCATCTATTTACATCAGATAATTTTGTTAGATTAATGATAATATATAATCATGTTGGCCATATGGATGGTAAAATTGTTGGTTCAAAATTGAATAAAGTGAAATTTTTTTTCAATGTTCTTAGTAGGTATAATTTTCTTCAGTGTTTTCCGATTTTACAATCATATGGTTCGAAAACTAGAGCAGGAGACACATTTTCAACAACTTTGGGAGTACATATATCGCAAAATACACAGGCAAATAAAAACATTTTTGGATAGGCCTTTTAGAATCATCGATGTCGAAGTCATTAGTGTGAACGAGAAATAATTCGGACACGGTCGTTTGAAGGAACCGCCTGGTGTGAAATGGATGGCTGGAAGAGGCAGAGCAACATCCGGCCACATACATTTCAGATATCATTTCAGGCGATGCCTGGATGGTTTCTTCAAAAAATCATGGCTGAATTCCTTTCCGTTTCTTGTGCCAGTTCTTTTCCGCCTCTAATGATCACAACGTCGACAAGGCGTAAAACAGTGAGGAAGTTAACGATTACCTACCAATGCATAGTATTTACCGATGAATTTACTGCATTGTTAAATAAATTTAAAAACACATTGTAAACATTATCAAAAGTTATAATTTTTGAATCGCCAGAGGAACTGGTTAAACATTACAGCGCAACACATTATTCGACCACTGAGGACCAGATCTTACAGTTTAATTCGCCTAAAATCCTAGAGATATATTAATTCCGTATGAATAATTGGTATTGCTTTGTTCAGGAATTGATATGTTGGTTATATATATTTACTTATTACTTTACGCCTCGTCAATGGCTAAATTCATTAGAGGCGGGTTGGGACTAGGGACAAGGATCAGGAAGGAATTCTTCCATGGCCTTTTTGAAGGAATCATCCCGGTATTCACCTGGAGTGATATGGGGAAACCATGGAAAACCCAAATCTGGATGCCCGGACGGTAATTCGAACGGGCGTCCTCCCGAATGGCAGGCCAGAACGTTAACCGTTCACCTACACGCTCAGTGGTTATATTATCAACGAAATGAAAATTCAAATTTAATGGTTTTGTGAAACGTTTTATGACCAGAATCCCTTCTTCCTGTAGGATGGTATTACAGGGCAAGCTTTGGAAATCTGTCATTACCGATACTTAAAAAGTGGTCATTTTGAGAGAAAATTCCATCATACAGAGAGGAAATATCAGTTTTTGCCTATGTCATAACTCCTTCTTCTCTGTGATATTATGGGTCAAGGGTCGGTAAGGAGCTTGGTGATGACCGGAAATGGATTTGAAGCTGGTAATGTCATGCCGGCTGGTAACCGCTCAGAGGTATTGAAACCGGGGGCATCTGCATCTGCAGTTGGACGGACTAACTGCATAACAACATAACGGATACGTATTGCAAGAAAAACAACAAAAATTTCATTAATTGATGGAAAAAAGGATTTTTTTTTAAAAAAAAACAAAAACTCACAACTTCAAGATTCTCGCACAGAATTATACGAATTCAAAAATTCACAGATTAACTAGTGTCAAAAAATATACAGTTCAGCCATATCTTATTTAAAACTGTGGGTACTACTGAAACTGTAAAAAAAAACCTTCATCAAATGGCTGCTAGAAGATATTGATCGTTATAATTACCATTCTCATACATAAATAAATCTTGCTTCTAAAAAATGGACATACATCAACCAATTGATAAATCTTGCAAGGAATTTCGTGTTTGCATATATAAACTTCATTCCACGTAACTCCTAACCGCTTGAGTGGATTTAAGACCCACTGCCACAAAAACTGAGTTTTATGAAGGAAACATATTTTTCGTACTGACAAATCAATCCATAGTTAATGGGTAAATGCACGATCCGACGAGCGCAGTTGGTGAGTGATAACGCTCTCGCCTCGCATTCAATAGGTTGAGGATTCAAATCCCCGTCCTGCAATCCAGATTTTGGTTTAATATTGTATCCAAGTATCAAGCCAGGCAAATGTCATAATGGTTCCTTGAATAGCTCGTAGCCTAATTTATTCTATTTACTTGTCCCAAATCCTCTCAATGACCTAGACGTCAACGAGACGTAAAGTCGAAGGCGAAAAAAAAGGGCACTGAATACGTCCATTGTATCACTGTAACCACGCACACTGAAAACTTTAATAGAATTTTCTGCCGCTGAAATCATCAAGATCAACAAAAACTAATTATCGCTATAGCAGAGATTTCGGTAGTATGCTTCAGTTATTGCAAGTGTTAAAATGGCTACCTGAAATAACGTGGAAAAGAATGTCAATAACAAAATCATCAATTTAAACAATATTGTACTGTAAAAAATAGGGCAGTCGTGAACTTTATGCTGAAGGTTTAAAAAAGAAAAAGTGTATTGAGTGTCAAAACAAAATCAAATTGATAAATGGCAATCTATCAAATTTCTAAGGTAGTGGTTCAGTAATTAAATACTGGAAATTTGCAAGCTTTCCGTCATCTTCCCAAGAGGCCACAAAGATTTGAAGAATCGCTGCTTCTTTCATTCGAAGGCATAGAGTGTATATGGAAAGAGAAAGAAATTGGTCTGTAAATAAAAAAAAAGCTTCCAAGCTATCTCAAACAAACCGGAAGTCTGGAAGTCCAGTACCGGGTATATTGTCGGTGTGCCAACAAATGCTCTGTTCCTCAGAATTCCCGTTTGCTTGAGCTCACGCATTTGCCGCCACTTTCTACACTTCCGGTACCGCCGACATATCGTAAAGGCCGTGTACGATATGGTACGCTCAGCATATTACTCATTCTCTTTATGTTTAATTGGAGTATTTTCATGCAGAGTGCAAAACGTAACACGTTGACGCAATAAGCTTAGCCCATTTGAGCGACTGCTTGGAGAGGAATCTAACGCGTCGCACGCTGTGTGTTTGTCTCTTGTGTTTTGTGTGAAGTTCAAACTTGTAACTGTGAAATGTCAAAAAGGTCAGCAAAAGAAGTGAGATAAAGCTAGGAATCTTCTGATAACAGGAGAATTTAAACTTATTTTCTTTAAATTGATTTTATTTAAATATATTTTATACAATAATTTTTTCAATCAATGGATTACATTACTGCTTCAATATTTTTACTACCTAATAAAAAAAAAACATGTTTAATGATTAACATACATGTGGAATTGGGATGCTGATAGTACTCCTTCAATCACGGTTGGTGCTGGAGTACTCGGTTAATCGACTTCTCACTTGAAATCCTTCAGATTTGGTAAAACCATCTGTACCTGCTAGAGGAATCAGGTTTTGGATTAGAAAATGCTCCAAGGTATGATTATATCTGCTCTGAACGGATTCTTAGATAAATACTCTAAGCAGGACCGAGCGTGGTGGGTGAACCGTTAACGTTCTGGCCTCGCATTCGGGAGGACGCGGGTTTGAATCCCCGTCCGGGCATCCAGATTTGGGTGTTCCATGGTTTCCCCAAATCACTCCAGGTGAATGCCGGGATGCTTCCTTCAAAAAGGCCATGACTGAAATCCTTGTCCCCAGACCCCATCCCGCCTATAATGACCTTAGCCGTCGACGAGGCGTAAAGCAATAAATAATAATAATAATAAAAAAATCTAAGCAAGTTGTGTAAGCATCAGCACACAGTAACGATAAAGTCAACAGTTTCGGGTTTTAAATTAATAGGAGTATACTGGCTTGGGAGAAGAGATTACAACAAGGGTTCGAGTAATCAAACCAAAAGAGGGTCTACCACCTGGGTTTGAACAATCATGGCCCATAATGAACAGGCTTCGAGTTGGAGTTGGCCGCTGCAAAGATACGTACACTTGCCAGTTGGGGATACCTGGGAAAAAGCCAGATACCACATGTTCGTGCGGGTACATTTGCTGTCTTGTCCACAAATTGGAATAAATGTATCTCAATTTGACCTCCAATCAGCTACTGACAAAGCCATCGCATTGGCAGAAAAAATACCACATATTTGATGCTGTCCTCGACAGATGAAGAAGAATTAATAGGAGTGAAAAAAAATCAGAAAATCCTGCACATGATCCTCCATAATATGTTTTAGAACAAATATGACGGTCATTTTCTTCCTTCTTCGATCTATTAACACACTGAGATACTGCCCTTACATCAACCGAATAGACCAACATGTTGCCCTAGGAAAACACTTTTACGCCGTGCAATACATTTCGCACTCTGGCCGACGTGATTAGGGTAAAACCGGTTCCTGTTGCGTAAAACACGCGTCGCTAGATTCGGCATCTTTGACCATCCCCAAAAGAAGTTTGGCCAGCCCTGGCAATGTAGGGGCTAGTACGATGGCCTTGATATGTAAAGCCGCGTTCCCACGATGTCTTCTAACGAAGGCGGGACGGGACGGGATCAGACGGATACTCAACAACACGAAATGGAAACATGGCCGCCCCTGCTAGCGGGGACGAGACGCAGCTACCCACTCTGTGTCGGTTATCATCACAGGCGTGCGTAGTGGAGCGCTGTTGCCATCGGTTTGCAGCAGCGGTGCGAACCCCTTCTGTTGCCATAAAGTGCTCTGTGCCAAACGACACTAGGCAACGTGGTGAGGAGGTGGCGGGGAGGTATCCGAGGGCTAACCTACGGCGCGCGCTCGTCCCTACACTTCGGCTAATGAGTTTCTGTCCCGTCCCGCCTTCGGTACAAGACGTCGTGGGAACGCAGCTTAAGGTTCACCCGTTCGAGTCCGACCTTGGTCGTGGGTGTTCTGCAAGTCCAGTACCGGCTATATATGCCGTGTCCGTCCTGTGTTGTCATCTCTATAGAATCCCACAATGCGTGATACCCTAATTGGTACAATCCAAACTTCTGGAGTCTCCGTGATCCAAAGCCATACTCAAAATGAAAAAAAAATCCTTTTCATTGCAGAACAAACTTCCTGACTGCTTTTATTTCTCGTTCAGGTCGAGGGAAAAGTAAATACTTCTAGAGCCGAGGCGTTGGTCTCGGTTTTTGATTACAGCCGTATGGCTGATGGATGTCGAGGTGATTAAAGACATATAGTTAGTGGGGACAAGGAACGGGAAGGAATTTACCCAAGACTTTTAGGAAGAACAGTTCTGACATTCATCTCCACTGAATTCATGAAACCATGGAGAAACAAATTTGGATTGTCAGACCGGGGATATAACCCTCTGGAATGCCAAGCGTGAACCATAACAACTTTTTTACCTGTCTCGGTGATTCTGCATCAAACGGTGGAAGATTTGAAGATGTTGCAGCTTTCAACGCTGTTCATAGAACTTGGTGAAATCAGCCATAATAACTTGGTTTCTAACAAACCAAGCGTGGTGGGTGAGCAGTAACGTTCTGGCCTCGCATTTGGGAGGACGCGGGTTAGAATCTCCGTCCGGGCATCCAGATTTGCGTTTTCCATGGTTTTCCCAAATCACTCCAGGCGAATGCCGCGATGCTTCCTTAAAAAAAAAAGGCCATGGTCGAATTCTTTCCCGTTACTTGTCTCAAATTCTTTCCCGCCGCTAATGATCTCGACGTCGACGAGGCGTTAAGCTACAGGCATAACAAGAATAAAGTTGAATTTATTTTTCTTTTTTTTTAAGTTAATCACCTTCTGTTAAAAGCTAATTTTGATGAATTATTTACTATCAATCGCGTTTGGCCCATGTTGCATAGGGTATCGTCAGTGACAGCAATTGTGCTGAACATATTAGTTATTGTAAAAAATTGTAGTATTTGTCAACATCCCTGCTTATTTTCTAAATACACTCTACTTCGACACTTGGTAGTATTTGTTAGATGCTGGTCAGGAACAACTGTTGTTGCACTTTCATTGACTATTTATTACCACAGCACTAAATCGGGGTCACTGGAACAGGGGTTGATCCTGATGGGCTTGTTAGAGATACGACGAACTCAATAATCAAAGGGAAATACGTAATAATTAATTATGTATAAATAAAATTGCAATTTTCTACAATAACTGTATGTTCAGTGTATTTAAAGACACTGATGATACCCCAAACTACCAGAGCGAAACACGTCAATAAATTATTGATCACAAAATAGTGTTTTTTTTTAGTTTTTTTTACTTACTGCTTTACGCCTCGTCGACGGCTAAGGTCATTAGAGGTGGGATGGGACTGGGGACAAGGAAGGGGAAGGAATTCGGCCATGGCCTTTATGAAGGAAGCATCCTGGGGCATTCGTCTGTAGTGATTTGGGGAAACCATGATAAACCCAAATCTGGATGCCCGGACGGTGATTCGATCCGGCGTCCTACCGAATGCGAGGCCAGAACGTTAACCGTTCACCCACCACAATCGGTAACAGTGGTTAGGGGGCCCCCATAAATTACGTGAGGGGAAATAGGGAGGGGGGGGGGATCTACGGAAATCTCACGTGAGTTTTTGGCAAAAAATATGTTGGAGTGTAGAACTAAACAAAAATGTCTACAAAATACGGGAAAGTCGATTATAGGGGGGTATTTCGTCGAAAAGTGGGGGTGTAACCGGATTTTGGAAGGGTGAGACCCAAAAAAAGTGTCTCAAAAAATTGCGAGGGTGATTTCTAGGGGAGGGTCTCACGGACGGACCAGATCTCACCACAGGGGAGAGGGGGGGGGGGGGTCGGACCACAGATCTCACGAAGTCTCACCGAGGGAGGGGGAGGTGGCGGTCCGTAAATCCGGAAAATCTCCTCACCTAATTTATGGATGTCCCCTTAACATGCTTTTTTTTCATTTAAAAAGCAGCCATATTGCTTCCAGCTTGGAGTTCCCGGGAGGTAAATGGTAGAGGGTGGAGCATATTGGCAGTAGTGGCAGAATGGTTAGGGTATGTGAATGAGGAAAGAAAGGCCATCAGTTCGAATTCCTTAATCCTCCGTTCATCTCTGAGGTTCACCAGAATGCTTCCGTGGTTCGGATTCCGCGTTAAACCAAAAGTCTAAAACATTCGGTAGAATAACCGGAGCTGCGCCTGTAAGTGTCTGTTATCAGTTCATAAAGATCCACGAAATTGTTTTTACTATCGTTGGAAGCACTCGGTGCTTTGTTGTATTCCTGTTTGTGACCCGTCCCACTTCAAGAAATCATTCCTGTGGCCGGATTCAGTTAAGGCTGTTCTCGAGTTGTCCAGAGCATGGGAAGTGATGTGTTCCTTCCGCCGGTGACGTGCCAACTGGACGACAGACGCAAGTTTTCCTTTGTTACGTTGTGAGGGTGTGCTTCCCAACCGTCGGTTCTATTCAGTGTCGGCTACTGATAGACCCCTTAAAGACGAGCACAGAAGCTTTGCATTTTGAAGATTTAGCTGGAAACAGAAGCAGGTTAACCATTGACTGTTACAAAATAAGCTGAGGGTGTAACCCCTTGGTTCCCAAAGTTACAATCACATTGACCTCTTCATATAACAAAATTCCCACCATGAAACCCCAAGTGAAATGACTCTACATAATTACAAGGTAAAAAAAAAAAATGAAAATAACTTGATGAACTTAAAATCAAACATCCCACAAAAAAAATCTTGTAAAAATAGGACAAGTCTCGTGCTTGCACAGTGACAAAAAGTTATGAGATCATGTTCTGAGTCAAGACTACACTTTACCGTGTGTATTCACTTTCTGAAACCGAATGGTTTCTCTCGGTATTATAGATCGTTTGTTTAGAATTTTTTTTAAATCTGGTAACTTGGCCGTTAAGCAAGCCATGTTTTAATGAACCTATATAAATGTCTAAATGTGTTGCTTTATCAAACTTTCAGATACACAGAAGCTAAGATTTCCCTCATATATATTTCCGTTTTGACAAGTCTTTCACTTTAGTAACAATTATGATGCGTAATGGCCAAGTCACCAGAATTTTTTATATTTTAATTAACGATCTATAACACCGAGAGAAATCTTTCTGCTTCAGGAAGTGAAGTTAACACGCACTGTAAAGTGTATACTTGGCTCAAAACAAGATCTCATAACTTTTTGTCACACCACAAGCACGAGACTTGGCCTATATTTACTAGAATTTTTTTGTGGGATGTCATTTCATTTTTTAGATGATCGCTTATTCTGATTGGTCACTCAAATGTAACGTTTCCCTCTGAAAATCAGTGAATAAGGGCATTACAGAATTCAAGACATAAATATACGTTAGCAATAATGCATACGCTCTCTATAAACAATGAGTGTGTGCTAAACTTGCTGATCTCTAAGCATGGAACAAATTTTATGCGTATAGACTGATCCAGAGTAAAGCATTTAAGCTTAAAATATGAGCCAAAATTTTTCCCTTTTGCCAGAAAGCCTCGGTGTTGTCTTACCACAGCCCGTGCATCGTCACTACCTACTGAGAGGATATTGTTTGTTGGTATAGCTTTTATACTGAAAGTCTTTTTAATTCATCAAATATTGTTTCAACTTTCCTATCAGGTTCAAAATACTTGGCAAGTAACAAATTTTTACATAATTCTTCTCCTTTTTTAAATATCACATAATCTAAGAGTAAAGCTTCGTTTCCTGGCAAAGTTGACTGGTGAGTACTTTGGAAAAGAATTTTCTGCGCACTGAGCAATTTCGCCATTTTTAATTTTTTTTTTAATACTGTATTATTACTTAGTGAAATTTGCCTTATAATATTAAAAACTGCTTTATGCAACACGGTGCAGCTGGTAAAATAAATTCTTCATCAATGGTGTACAGCTTTCAGAATTTTGTAATCAGAAAAGAAATGTTATAACAAGCAGGTACTCAGTCGTCATCTCGTTCAGATGTTGTCACTAGAGTTGTCGCAGCGATGGTGTTCTCAAATATTTTTTTTTCCAGTGTTTTATAAAATGTGAAAACTTTAACTTTTTTGTATCTATTGACTTTAGAGGAATGTTCCTAATGTTTAGAAGGTTTGATTCGTCTGACACAGTTTTATTGCACTGAAGGCACATAGATAAAGTACTATTAACAGGGCCGGACTAAGACAGCGCGGGCCCATAGCAAATGTGAAAAAGAGTCCCTTGATTTTTTTTTTTGATTTTTTCCGTCCGGGTGAAAATTGTAGAGCTAAAAAAAAAAAGGTCGCCCATCTAGCATACGTGTGGGGCCCCCTAGGAAGCGCAAGGCCCCCTAGAAGGCGCGAGGCCTGTAGCATTTGCTACCTCCTGTTACGTGGTTAATCCGGTACTGACTATTACCTGATGACGTGATGAAGCAGTATTCAAATATTCAACATTATAAAATCTGCACTTTTCTTCGGCTCACTCATATTGTTACTATAAGAAAAGACAAAAATATAAGTTAGAAGGAATGAAAACAAATTATTTCTTTGCTAAAGCCACTATTTATCAATTTTTTTTTTTTTTTTTTTTTTTTTTTTTTTTTTTTTTAAAAAAAGATTGAATGCCACAAAGTAACGTTCCCATCAATTAATTATTTAACATAACTTTTCTTAAATAAACTAAATATACAAGAACATGTCAATTGTATTAAAAACACTTAATTAAAGTATGCTATTTTCGTAACAATACAAAAAAAAAGATATTTTGCCGTTATAAACTACGAAAATTTGCTACATGCACTTCAAGCACACAAAAAACTTAATTGTTGATTAGATGCGGAGGTTTTGTTAAAATTTCTCATCGACATGCAGGTGGCGTAGCGGTCGACTCCGTTGTTGATAGTGGAGCAATCAGGTCGCCGAACTACAAAGCAACAATCTGGACTCCAAGTACAGGCTGAAGAAGAACTTCAGACTGATTTATTATATTTTCTGAAGTTGGATTATGATTTGTGTCATGGAAGTGGAACTGCTGAAACATAAGCGCTGACAGTGAAGATCCCGCGTTTAAAAAATCAAGAGCAGAACCTAATTCTGATTACAGTAAACAGTGACCTAACTGTTAAATCTCAGAATCACATAGTGTTTATTCTAACCTGGAAAACGTGCTAACAAAAACCAGTGATGTGGAAGATAATAGAGAATGAAATCTGTTCCAACTACATCATGATCGAAATCATGATGAAATATATAAAAGAAAATCAGTTCAAAATTAAAACGAATTTCAAGCGTTTGCACATTCAGTACATACTTATGTCACCTTTACCTGCTTTGATACCAAGCAAACAACTTTTTAGTGGAGTGGGTTTCATTTAAAATCCTCTTAGGAATTTAGTAGGTGTAGATAAAGCCGCTAAACTATTATTTATTAAATATAATTTGAAATTTAGAAACACTAACTATTAGATTTCTTTAGCTCCGCTACTAAATAAAATTAACAAACTAACTAAATTTTGGCCTTTTTTTTAATTCGAGGTGTTTTATTTGTTTTCTGTGCTGATAGTATACATGGCCAAGAGGATGGCGTAAACAGAACGTCTGTTTTTTAAGCTAGAAGAAATTAATTGCCAGAAGTCTGTTAATCTCTATTAACTCGGTCTTAGAAGCTAGTGTTACAATGTTCTGTGAGATAAGACAGTGAAACCTTTACCTAAAACGTCTTAGGGGTAACAAAAGTCACGGAGTAGGATTTAATTGGATTTAACAAAATAGTGTGGAGCACCAAATAAAAGATTGTCAAAAAATAATAAAAAATATTTGCTGGTTTGATGATGGAATGCAGTTGAAAACAATATCTTAAAAATTTATTATTTTCCCATTGGTTATGAAGAATATTGCACTGAATCAGCTATGACGGCTTTGTAAAATTAGCCAGTGAAGTATGACCCACATTTGTCGGACAGTATTTATGATTATTTACATTGTATTTAGTTTGAAACTCAAGTGTTAAAGATTATACATACTGTCTAAAATTTACTGTTCATGAAAGTTACCCAGTTTGGAACCATTACCATTGATGAATTACACAACATCATTGAACGACACACATCAAAAGCCTTGTCTGAAACATGGTATAAACTACAGCATGCACTGGTAAATTTATACCTGTGATGCTTGTAGAAAGAACCTATAGTTAGGAGGTAAATAAAAGAATGGTCTGGCATGATACAGACAGAACTTTGATTTTCTTAGAAACAAATTTCTATACTTAAGAATTTTTAAAGAGCTTTGTAATTATATGTGCACTAAAGAGAATCTTATTCTTGTGCTATGAAGTTCATAAGTGATTCCCCTAAGTTAATTACAGTAATAAGGATTTTAGGGATAAATTAAATTTGTTTCTCAGTTGGAAACAGTCATCGCAAAGAAATTTTGTTCCTTTTTTATTTTGTTTGTCGAAGTGACAATACTAGCCATATCAATTTGTTCAAATTGCTGAAGATATAGGCTTTTAGCACTTGTTTAGTAGTTGTTCAAGAAGTAGACGGATTCCAAGGAATGATTTAAAATTATGAATGAAGAGTTACAAGAAATATAACACCCATTTATGTTCAGCAAAGAAAGAAATTATAGAAAAGGACAACGAACATATGCCGAACAAAGTGGGTAACGCACAGCCCATCCGGCTATCCAAATTTCGGTCTTCCATACTTTTCCGAAATCACTTCACGTGAATACTGGGATGGTTCCTTCAAAAGAGAACGGCCGAATTTCATCTCGTTCCATGTTCCTATTCCTCTCCCACCTCTGATGACCTCGATGTATACGAGACAAATGGCCTGAAGAAAACAAGTAATAATTTTTTGTTGCGATGCACAGTTTTCGTAAACACATTGATGTGTCTGGCAGAATGAGCTGATATAAGATTCATTTATAGTGAATAGCTATGACCTAAAGGTCTCAAAACAAGTATAAGAAAACATATCTACTATGGCATTCCGAAAACTAAATTATAAAAAATTTCCAAATTTTGGCTTCACTTAGAGAATTATTAATTGGCATCTGGAAGTGTTGAGCGTATGCACTCTTTTTCTTATTCTCCTGCATCTAAAAACAGGCTTAATATGCAGCGTCAAAGATCAGTACACATGTTTAATGTTTTAAATCTGGTTTAACAAGACCCGCAAGTCAATTGCAAAAGCAACTGCCTATCTCCGTTATAAGGTGTTGTTAATCCCATGTTAATCATATATATACAAAAATCTCGCGTCGCGGTGTTTGTCCAACATAAACTCCGAAACTGCTTAACCAATTTTTATGAAATTTGGCTTACTGTGTGTAGTTTGGTCCAACTTAAAGTATATGGTAGATTTTATCTCGATTATTGACCACAATATTTATTATTGCGAATTAAATGTTCGTTTAATTGTCATAGGACAATGGTTTGTAATTATTTGTAAGTGCTGTGAGTTTGAGCGATCTGGTGGCTCAATGGTTAAGGCATCTGACTGGAGATCGAAAGGCCCCCGGTTTGAATTTCGGTCTCGGCGACGGTTTTCGTAGGCACTTAACCAAGCCCTCGCCTCTGGCGCAGCTTGCTGTGTAATGTGAAGTACGCCAAGACGATACCGTGGTACGGATTCCACGTTAACCTGTAGGTCCCCTGTACCCGGCAAGATTGGCGGGCCAGGTTAAGGCGGCTACCACAGGGGTGGAATGCGCAGCCAATAGAAACCCTGTCACCGGGTCATTACGACCACATGAAATTATTGTTAATGTTCCCTAAGCTTCTAACAGATGGCGATGTGTTAATTTTTCGGTACAAAACTTGGTTTTCTAGGTTGGGTAACCATCTAGTATATGGCGTAGTGTTTCGGTTTCTTTATGCTACAGTCTATTCCACGCCATATGTGTTTATGTTTACGACATAACCGAGTTTCTTGAATTATTCCTGTATTATTATTTTTATAAGTGTGCTGTGTATCTATACTAATACTATAAACGCGAAAGTTGTTCTGTCTATCTGTCTCTTTGTCTATTTTTCACGTTTCTGAGGCTAAACGGCTATTCCGATCGTGATGAAATTTGACGAGCATATGCTATTTGGCATTAGGATGTACATAGCATACATTTCTGTAAAAAAATAAAAAAAATACATGTTGTCATATTATTTTGAAAAATTACTTAGCTGCGATAGATGTGTAGGACTCTGTAACAACATTCCATACAGCGGTCTGGTAGCTCTGTGGTTAAAGCGCTTGGTTACTGATGTTAGGAGCGTCGTCTCCGGTTCGAATTCCGGTGGGAAGCAATTTTTTTTTTTTTTTTTTTTTTTTTGTGATTGTATGAGTCACCTCTGGATGAACGGTTTGTTCGGATTGCATGTTAAACCTGCAATGCGAGGCAAATCTTAGGTAGTCTAGCAATGCAGTACGTGTACAGTTTTTGACGTTTCCTTGATCCCACAGAGGTTCTTACTCTCGTAGTCAGTGTGTGTGTGATCTGCACTAATCTATACTAATATTATAAATGCGAAAGTAACTTTTTCTCTCTGTCTGTTTGTTACCTTTCTTGGGCTCAACTTCTAATCCGATCGTGATGAAATTTGACGAGGAGATGCTATATAGCATTAGGATGGACATAGCATACATTTTTCTGTATAAATAATATATGTTGTCATATAATTTTGAAAAATTACCTGAACAGCGATAGACAGACGCGTAGGATGTGTAGGTCTCTGTGGTACCTTTCCATATAGAGGTTTGGTAGCTCAGTGGTTAAATGCTTGTTTAATAATGCTTGGAGCATGGTCTCCGGTTCATACCCCGGTGGAAGCAAAGTTTTTTAAAAACTGTTTGTGATTGTATGAATCACGCTTGGACGGTTGGTTGTTCGGATTGCATGTTAAACTCTAGATACCACAAATTTAGGCATGCAATGCAAGGCAATTCGTATATAGTCTAGCAATGCAGTAGGTGTACAGATTTTTACGTTATATTGATCCCTAGGAGTTGTTACTATCGCTATCAGTGTGTGTGTGTGATATGCATTTGTAATACTAGCTAAATGTTGAAGTAAGTCTCTGTCTTTTTGTTACGTTTTGACGACTAAATGGCTATATCGATATTGATGTAATTTGTCAATTAAATACTTTCTATCCGTAGGATGGGCACAGGTCATTTTTACGTTATGAATAAACAGTTTTACTCACGAAATTTTGTGAACTTATGAAATGGTGACAAAGAAACGAATGTGTATGTAGTCTGCTTAACGACTCTCTAACAGCGAGGTCTTTAGAGACGGGAAAGGATGGGGGCAAGGATTGGAAAGGAATTCGGGCCATGGCCTTTTGAAGGAAGCATCCCGGCATTTGTCTGGAGTGATTTGGGAAAACCATTGAAAACCCAAATCTGGATGCCCGGCGGGGATTCGAACCGCCGTCCTCCCGAATGCGAGACCAGAACGCTAGCCGTTACACCACCACACTCGGTCATTATTTTAGTGTATGATTTCTTAGTAAATTTCGTTTAGAGACAAAACGTATTACTTAGTATAGATGTTGATTTTCGATGTACTATTACTTTGTGTCTGATTAAATGTTTCTGGCACCAGTTTATTTTGCCCTCTTTTTTTTTTTTTTTTTTTTTTTTTTTTTTTTTTTTTTTTTTTGTGCATGGTATAGCTCTAACAGAGCGGGAGCAGCTGAAGTTATTAGAACCCAAGAATCGGATTCTCATGCTGAAGAAAGAAGAAAAGACCAAGCTGAAATAAAGCTGCCCTTAGTTAACCTCAAAACCCCCCCCCCCCCCCCACATCTCTTCACATTCGTTTGTTGTTTTGTTTTTAAATATTTTTGAAATTGATTTTCGTCATGAGACAGTTTCAACGGTTGAATGATATAGTGATGGCTTTCCTGTCATATTATACCTACTCGGTGTTTTGTTTGGAACCAATCCTACGTTACCAACAGCTTTCTGTATTCAATTCTGGCAACTAAATTCTTAATCCACGGGTACAGGTCACGGTTATCAGCTAGTAAGTATATACACAGACGGAAAAAAAAATCCCAACACCAAGAAAAAATTATTGTAGAGTAATGAAATTTGGACAATGCATTTGTCAAGTTAACATGTTTAATTGATTAAATTTTCAAGATCACAGGTTAATTTAAGCTCAAGAAAATGCATTTCAAATGTGAAATACTGTTAAATTAATAGCCGGTGTAACCTCCAGAATTTTGAATGCAAGCCTGCAAACGTGAATGCATTGTGTCATACAGGTTTCGAATGTCACTTTGTGGTATGGAGTTCCATGCTTGTTGTACTTGTGCTGTCAATACTGGGACGGTCAGTGCTGGCTGTGGATGATGCTGGAGTTGTCGTCCAATGATATCCCATACGTGTTCAATTGGAGACAGATCTGGTGATCTCGCAGGCCAAGGTAACATGTCGACACTCTGTAGAGCACGTTGCGAGACAACAGCGGTATGAGGGCGAGCGTTATCCTGTTGAAAAACTCCCCCTTGAATGCTGTTCATGAATGGCAGCACTACAGGTTGAATTACCAGACTGACGTACAAATTTGCAGTCAGTGTGTTTGGTATAACCACAAGAGTGCTCCTGCTGTCATAGGAAATTGCTCCCCAGACCATGACTCCAGGTGTAGGTCCAGTGTGTCTAGGCCGCAGACAGTTTGGTTGCAGGCGTTCCCCTGGCCTCCTTCTGACCAACACTGGAGATCTGTTGTGTTTTCTGATGAAAGCAGGTTCTGCCTTGGTGCCAGTGATGGCCGAGTGTTGGTCAGAAGGAGGCCAGGGGAACGCCTGCAACCAAACTGTCTGCGGCCTAGACACACTGGACCTACACCTGGAGTCATGGTCTGGGGAGCAATTTCCTATGACAGCAGGAGCACTCTTGTGGTTATACCAAACACACTGACTGCAAATTTGTACGTCAGTCTGGTAATTCAACCTGTAGTGCTGCCATTCATGAACAGCATTCAAGGGGGAGTTTTTCAACAGGATAACGCTCGCCCTCATACCGCTGTTGTCTCGCAACGTGCTCTACAGAGTGTCGACATGTTACCTTGGCCTGCGAGATCACCAGATCTGTCTCCAATTGAACACGTATGGGATATCATTGGACGACAACTCCAGCATCATCCACAGCCAGCACTGACCGTCCCAGTATTGACAGCACAAGTACAACAAGCATGGAACTCCATACCACAAAGTGACATTCGAAACCTGTATGACACAATGCATTCACGTTTGCAGGCTTGCATTCAAAATTCTGGAGGTTACACCGGCTATTAATTTAACAGTATTTCACATTTGAAATGCATTTTCTTGAGCTTAAATTAACCTGTGATCTTGAAAATTTAATCAATTAAACATGTTAACTTGACAAATGCATTGTCCAAATTTCATTACTCTACAATAATTTTTTCTTGGTGTTGGGATTTTTTTCCGTCTGTTGTATATA